>JALPQD010000059.1:6392362-6687523 GCA_023101885.1 Typhlomys cinereus | reverse complement strand
AGATGCTCATAAATCTTGATCTCAAGGTATAGATATGATGGTTGAGACTATTGCTATGTTATTCTATTTCTTTTGGTGTTTACTGTATACAAGCACAGTGTCGGATGCAAGTGTAGCAATCAGGTACTAGCTGTGTTTTTTTAGCAGTTGGAGCTACAGCCACATAGAAAAAGTGAGATGAGCATAGGTTTTAATGGGTCAGGTAACAGTCTTGATGCATTCCACTCGATTTCTGCTGTGAAATTTGGAGTTACTTGCTTTTGTGTGTGTTTAAGATGTGTGTGTGTGTGATAGGAAAATATTATATCAAACAATTTAATCTGCATGTAAAATACTATATAATATAAAACAATCTCCCATATACTGAGTATTATAGAAGTCTCCCTTCTTCCTGAAGTATGTTACTTGTCATAGTTAGGCACAGCTGTTAACCTGACAGTAGAGGGTTTGAGCTCTGGGCACATTTGTAGAGAATTAGTTGTTGAGTTAAGCTCAGAGCAAACCTGCAGGAGATTGTCTGGCTGACAGGGAAGGCTCAGGTGGATGGGATTATATCCTTGAATAAAATACAGAGAGCTGGTAGAGAGCGTTGGCATCCTTGTATATAGTTGGCCAGACGTGCTGGTCTAGCAAGTAAGGAGTGCCCCTCTCTCAGCCATTATACAGTGATGGTGTGGCCAGTTCCCTCACCCTGGTGTTGGTGCATGCTCTCCCATCAAGTTGGACTATAGACTATAACTAGACTATTGTAAAAAAAATAAACCCCTTGTTTCCTTAAGCCATTTGATGGTGATTTATCAGCAACTATGCAGGCTACTGCAACAGTCACCCACTATCAACAATTTAATCACATGGTGATTCAAAAATTTTAATATAAGATGATCTTATTCTTAGGTGTCAGACTCATAGCACAAATTCTTGCTGAAAAGCTCCATATGGGTATGAATCAGAAATAAATTCAATGTGACTGCTAGGTTTCAGTCTGAAGTGTCGCCTAGAGGCTCATGCTTTGAACACTTTGTTCCCAGCTTGCGGCATTTCTTGAAAGCTATGGGTCCTTTAGGAGACAGAGTCTGTCCAATGGAACTGCATAACCAGAAGCAGGCCTTTGAAAGTCAGCTATAACCACCCCTGGTTTTAACTACAGTCTCTATTCCTGTCTGATGCTATGTGACCAAGCCTCCACGCAGTGTATCAGGATTGGTGGCCAAAGAGGGAATAATCTATTTACTGAAGTCACTGTAAAGTCTTCATAGGGCAAAGAGGCAAGGCTCCAGTAGGGATCCAAATTCCCTCTTGGGTTCACAAGCTTACTTCCCAGGGAAGAGGTTGTTCTTAGTTTCCGTGACGTTGATTTGAAACTAAATGTGCCGCCAAGACAGAAGCACTCTATTCTGGGGCTGTCTTTGCAACAAGGGGGATAGTGTGAATCCTCACTGAAAACCACACCAGGGCCTCGCCAGGGACCACAGAGTGGCAATTCATGTCCACCCGGGGGCTGCTGTGCTCTGTGAACTACAGAAGGAAGCTGCAGACTGAGGGCTTTTGTAGCTCAGGGACTGGAGGATGAAATATGAACTATATCTGTTTCTTCGTCTTGTTTTCATCCAAGTCCAGGACGTATAGTGAACTAAGGTCTGGGAAGATAGTTGAGGAAGCTCTTTCTAGAAGGATTGTGCTGGCCTCCCACAGGACCAAGGGACTTTTCCTGCTGACCCATGTCAGGCTGACCCCAACCGTGTCAAGAACGTCAGACATCTTCTTAAATTCAGAGCAATACGTCAAACATGAATAACTAGAGGCTGTCCCGACCTCTCCCAGAAGATTCAACCCTGGCTGTTTGGAGTATTGAATTCAGTGGTTTCTGAAAAGCACAATGCAGCTGCAGACGATGCCGCTGGGATCTATCACAGTTCTGTGCTGAGCCTTCAGTCCTGAAGCTATGTACTGGCTCCAGTCCCGAGCAAATTAAGGGGTATTATTAATAATAGGCTGTGTCTCTCCAAGGACTTCGAAGAAAGCTAGCCATGCACCATCCTTCTTTAAGTTCCATATTAGTTCAGCTGTACAAATTTGCCTCCTACCCAAATTTGATTAAAGATATGAAGAATTCATTTGTGTCCTCTGGATAGCATCGCTTGTTACACTTAAGAATAAATGGAGCTGTTTGGAATCTCATTCACAAACCCCAGACCTTGAAGGTCACTCTTAAAAATCAATGTTCCCACTGTTCAGATAACCTACAACAGGAGGTTCTCAGGTCTAATAACAGGGTACATTGGTTACCCTACTGTTTCTCATCTGGGTGGATACATACTGAAAGCTCCTTCATGGGTCCCTGCTAGGCAGGACTTTGGGACATATGGATGAGGTGACGGAGATGCACATCTGCCTAACCCCTCGTCTTCAGCATGGACTTCATACTGTTGGCTTTTGTGTATTTCTGCAGCTGTGTTTTTGGCTCTTAAGATTTAGAGTTTTGGCTGGCTCAGGACTTGGGGATATTAAATGAAGAAACTGTGTACTTTCTGTGTGTTTTCATGAGATTTTAATGTTCCCAGCTAGAGTTTTCCTATTTAGTGCAATAATACTTACTTCACTGTTAAGCTTGCGTCTATGGTTGGTTAGCTGGTTAGAAGGGAACTGGAAAAAAGTAGAATGTGCAAATGCTGCCTTCTTTCTCTTTCCTACACCAACAGTATATCTTTTGCCCACTTTTCCTTGTGGAAACTGCTCTAGGAGCTACGTGAACCTGCACAGGGAGAATATGTTTGTGTAGTTAACTCTGGACCATATTGGAAGAGTGTCCCACAGAGAAACAATGTGTTCTCCTGTTCAGTAGCCAAGTAAGGGGTATCTCTCTAAGGAAAGAGGGTCTGTGCACTGAAAAGGGGTCTGACTGCTGCTAAACCTTGATGTTCATGCATTCTGACCACTGGCTTGTGTCTGGTTTCTGATATTAAATTGGGTGGATAGCCATCTGTCTCAACTATGAAAGTTTTGTCTTATAAGTAACTCTACTTAGTCATTTTCTCAAACTCTTTGTTTAAGGAGACATGTGGATATGAGCTTTTATTAGCATTTATCTAAACGTTCATCTTCTCTTCAAGAATGAGAACAGGTTCTTGAATTTCAAATACTTCTCCCTTTGCAAGGGGGAAGTACAAGAATGGAGGGTGTGAATGTAAAAGTACAACTGAACTGAAATGGGCTGGTGGAAGGACTTATGGAAACCTGAATGATTTCATTCTTAAAGCAAATCGGTCCAATTTTCCAGAAACCATTGTGATAATTGCTAAATGTCCAATTTGCTAAATTTACTAAGTTACCGAAATTCTTATTTCTCTTATGCATTTATATAGATTTTAGCAATTGGTACAGTCTAAGTTGGCAGAGCCTAAAAGGGCTTTGGACATTCAGAAACAATGGTTTCTGTGAATGATCCAGGGAGATTCAGGCGGGAGACTTTGGGGTACTCTGCTCACCAGACAGCCCCCAGTGTGGATAGACAGGTGGGGCCTGTTTCTTCTTACATCAGCCTGTCCATAGGTCTCAAGGAGAAACGGGAGAAAGGCTTCATTTGTAGATTTACAATGGGATTTATTTTAAAAGAATGAGTCAGAGAGATCTGTTCTTGATCTTGAGTAGAACTTTAAGCAAAGTGAAAGGGTGAATAAGAGATTTATAGATGATGGGCCTGCATTCACACAATATTTCTATTGGTGCATTTTTACCTCTTTTATGTATTAAAAATACAATAAAACAATAATTGAATATATTTCTTAGGTACAGTGTAACATTTCAACACAAGGACACACTGTAAGGTGATTAGGTTGGGGGTCTTTTTACCTTCTGCTGCTGAGACTTTGATTTGTTTGAAACCAAGAAGAATTATAATCTAATCTTAGAAAAATGTACTTCTAGTATATGATGATAAGTATTCATGTAATAAAAGTTGAAAGATTGGAGGTTAGGGCTGAAGAGGTGGCCCTGGATTTAAGCCTCCTCTGCCTCTAAAGCAAAAGGACTTGAGTTTGGATCCTGGATTCCACTTAAAAACGCCAGGCATAAATGACAGTGGCCTGTAATTTAGCCTTGGAAGGCGAAGTCTGGGAAATTCCAGAGCAAAGTCAGAAAAAGGTTCAGTAATCCAGGGTGATTCCTGAAGTCACACCTTGGTTCACACACACACACACACACACACACACACACACACACACACATGCTAAAAAAATGAAAAACAATCTTGTCTCTTGGGCTTCACAATGAACCAACAAATTAGCAATATCTGGAGTCTAGCTCTTAACTTTTAGTTCATGGGGATGACCTGTCTTAATTATGCTAAAGGAATGCTTTGCTGGGAAAGTAAGAGTGAAAAATCAAAGACAAGTAACAGCCTATTCTTGTGCTGTTCTGGGAGAACAGGAAACACAAATGAATGTCCTCAAGGTGAAACACGATGCAGACAGGCATAGGATTTCCACGAAAGGTAAGGCAGAAATATGGATCCTTTGAAGGGCAAAGAGACTTTGTCTGGATAACTCTGGTAAAGTAATGAAACTGGGAAGCAGGGGACCAGCACAGTCAGTGCTCTCAAAATTTGAGTGCAAGGCAAACAGAACTGTAGTATGGATAAAGGAGAGAGAGTTGGAAAAATGTAAACAGGGAAGCCAGTGACTTCAACCTTCCATTATGGAAGCATTAAAGGCTGCCTTAGTGATCTGCACTGGCTGCAGAGCCTCTGCTCCAGCAAACATTCCCTCAGTGCCCTCCCCTTTTCTGGCTCATGACAAACAATTTCTATTTACGCCACTAGAGGTCTCTAGAGAACCACTGACCACGGAAGCCTGGAAACAACCTGGTACCAACCACTCAGGAGGTTGAATCCAGTATTTTTTCAAACATGAATAGCAGTGACATAGTCACAAGGGATCCAAGGCTGTGTCTCCAATTTGCAAATATTTAAACTTGGCTGCGTATATTTCAGCAGGCAATTTATCTTCCCAATGTGACGCTGGTACCTTCATCCTTCAAATATGTCCTTTGTTATATTGATGGTAGAAATTCCACTATTTTCATAAAATACCTCTATTGCTTCTATGAAACAGACATTTTTTTTTGGCGGGGGAAAATTTATAAAGTCATTTGTATTTTCCTAATGATTGAGCTTTAGACCTTCCACAAGTGAGGGCAAGGGCTCTACCACTGAACAACACCCCCAGCTCCTTTTTGAGCTTTATATTTTGAGATAGGGGTTCACTACATTGCCTAGACTAGCCTTGAACTGACTCTTTAACTCAGGTAGGCCTTTAACTTGCAATCCTCCTGCCTCACACACCAGAGTAGTTGGGATTATAGGCTGGGGCTACCAAGCTTAGCTAACATAGCTGTTTAAAGTGATTTGCACCCCCAGGATGAGTAACTACATTGGAGCGTCTCCACTGTGATATCTAACACAGGTCAGGGCTGGTAGGAGACAAACAGGAGCTCTGAGAGGGCAAACAAAGGCCAGCACATTCTCCTCCCTGGGTTGCAGAAGCCTAGCCTAGTCTGCTTTGCTCTCAGGAAGTGCTGCAGCTTCGTGACTCAGCTCTGGGGTCAAGAAAGCAAACTACTCTCAGGGTCCTTCAATCCTTCTCTTTCAGAGGATGACTTCCAGACTTCCCCGGGACACTAATACTGTCACCTCTGGGATACTTGGTGTGACTCCCTTCCTGGTGACGTGAACTAGCTATTTTGGTGTGAGTGACATGTTTGATAGTGTAAGTGGTGACAGCTGTATGTTTCAAATACCCATAATTATTTTTAATGAATCACTGATGAAATGTGGAGTACAATGTAGTCCTGTTTTCATGTTTGGATGCTTAACTGTGAGAAATGTTTGCTTTGATGAGCTTTCATTTTTCTTAATCTCAAGAATTTTAGATGTTATTTCCTGATGTACTTTGATGTACATTCATTTTTTCCTACAAGTACTTATCCCTCCTTCAAATATTTATTGAGAATCTATTAATGTCTACTTTTCCTGAAGGGTATACAAATAAACAGGTGAATAGGATTAGGAGATGGTTTCTGAAGAAATCAGGAAAGACAGGTGAAAAAGAAAGTTAGAAAATGCTCTGTAAGAAGGAATGGGATGAAGAAAAAAGTATCCAGAGAATAAAAGTTCCTCTTCACAGTTTGTCTGAAAGCCACCATTTGTTTCTGTTGTTTTATTGGGGAGCAGATTTCCTGATAAGTCACCTGATGCCCTTGATACGTCTTTAAATATTATCCTAACAATTTGAAATGCATGAGGTATGGAGTACAAGGAAGAGCATAGGAAAAGCAATGTGGCCACTGATTGCTTTCTACCCGTTTTTTATGAGTAACAATCCACGTATTTCAAGAGAGACCTCTGACTACCGCTGCTGCTGTGTTTTCATAGCAGATTATCTTGGAATTCCTGGAGTCGGGGCCATTGGAACAGAGCATTCTCTACTGAAGGGAATCTCCACGTGTGCACAGTCTTCTGCAGCTTCTCAAGGACTGTGACCATCTCTTGGTAAACTCCTTTTTTTGACGACTTTCTTACAAGACGTTAAGTAAGCATCTGAGAAGTGAAAGTGGGTAGCTATCAAAGGAGGGAGAACCAACTCAGCCTTTTAAGCAAAAAGGTGGGAGGAAACATACCACCTCTCATGGTCTAGCGTTTCCATTGGTCTTTCTCTTACAATGAATATGGCATCTGGTGGTCTACTAGAGACATATTCTCCTTCAGGACCAAGTAGCGTTTGTAGTAATTTCTCTTCTTGTGAAAGTAGGTTTCATCTTTTTATTGTGGCACGTTCAAAGGATCTATATTTATGATGATGGACCCATTTGGTTTTTGACTGGTTGTTGGACAAGGGCTTCTTCTGGTGCCAGATCCTTCGTTTTCCCTGGAGAAATGTGTTTCTTCTTTCTTAAATGGATTTGTCACTCTCTTTTCTTTGCTCTGATATTCTTCTTGGAAAAAATAGCTTTTCAACTTTAAACTGAAAAGTGAAGCCATAGGAAATAGTGTTCCTAAGGCTTGAAGGACACCCAATGGGTATGTTCTGATGCCTGCTATGCAGGTTGGTAAAGAGTAAGCTATTGATAGACAACATGTAAAGACTTGATGTAGGGAAACTACCAAGACTTAAAAGCTACCAAGTATTGCTGAATCCAACCTCTAATGTGACTTTTAAAACACCATTAATAGGTCAGCTGAAATTTACCAAATATTTCATCCACTAGGTTTTGTGAAACCAAATTTTAAAGGAGGTGGGAACCTGAGATTAACAGCTGCCAAATTAACACAACTGTGTGTCTGGACCAAGGAAGGACATGTTATCATGAGAGTCCTCATGATAGGCCTTGACTTTATTCTCTCTCTTTCTCTTTACAAATATGACATAGAAATCTCTGTAACCTTTTCTCTCTGCTTCTGTGTTCCAGAAATCATTATGTGGTTGTCTGTTTAATAGCCCAGAGTGTGAAACTGTGTTTGTCCACCTTAAAAACATTTTGGAAGAACATGTCTTAAGAGTGTTTGTGATAATCTTTTTGTGTGTGTGTGTGTGTGTGTGTGTGTGTCTGTGTGTGTGTGTGTGTGTATTTTATGACTTTTGTCTTTTTAATTAATTTTTAAAGCATTCAACTTTATTATATTTTTTTTCTGGTAACCTGAGTCCAGTCCCCAGAGTCCATATGGTAGAAAGAGAGGACTGGCTTTTTCTGACCTACATATGTGTACCTTCCCACATACAAATAAATAAAATGCTAAGAAAAGAAAAGAAATGGAAGAATGTTCATGGCTATCCTTAAGAGTCCATTTCTCTACTTTGATAGAATCATTTTGTTGTGTGTGAAAATTTCCAGACTTAGAGAGGATTACAATAAAACCTTTGGCAGTGCAATATTCCAAGAGCTGAGGATGCTATTTCCAGAGAAGGTTTTTTTTTTTCTTTTGATTCTGGATCCACATGTCTTGCCTCAATGACTCCATGAGGCTTTGGGCAGTCTTCTATTTGAGGACTCTCATCTTGACCTTTGTTCTTCTTCACTTCTGACGTAACCTGAATCGAAGGTAACAGTGTGTGGTCACATCAGCATCTAAGAAAAAGTGGTCTCCCATTGTTCTTACTCAGTTCTTGACAGGTGTGGGGAGAGTCGACCATTTGTCTTGGACTCCTCATTGATCGGTGACCTTGAAGCTTGACTTCTGAAGCTATCCTCCAAAACAATGTGTGCAGATGGCTTTAAAAATGATTCTTGGTTTATTAAATGTAAACAATGAAAAATGCTATAATTTTTGCAGCAGTATTTTGGAATCTATTCAATTTTCAATATATTAGAGGTTCCCAAATATATAATTGGCTCAGAAGTCAGCCTCTGTGAGGCCCTGCATTTACCACCAGATAGCAGTCAGCTTTTGAGGTCCCCCGGGCTTTTGTCTGGTGCCAAATGACCCAGCTGGTCCCTATGCTCGTAGATTCTAAGCACAGATTAGATTCACTAAAGTTCCTCATCTTTCTTATATGAATACTTCAAAGTGGGGTTTTATAGCATCAGCTTTTAAACTTTGCTCTGCATGTTCATAGGACACCAAGCAGCTTTTTGACTTTCAGAATTAGTATTTTGCCAGTCCAAGGGGTGTCCTAGTTGGATATATTTCTAATTCTTTAAATGGAGGGAAAACAAGGACAAAATTCCCAAACTTCACCAAGAAAAACAAGGAAAATGCGAAACAAAGAAGTGACATTGAAATTCAGCATTTGGTGTATGTATGTGGGATGTGCAAGCGTGTGTGCGTGTATGCATGCGTGTGTGCAAGCGAGCGAGCATACGTGCATGCGTGTGTGTGTGTGTGTGTGTGTGTGTGTGTGTGTGTGTGTGTCTGCCTAACTGCTCATCTTGGCAAATCAATCATGTGTAGGCTTTGTATATCTGAGGTTTTATATATTTGAAAAGAGAACCATGTTAGTTGGTGGCCAAAATATTCTTTTTATTGCCTTTCTTTAAGCTGAAATTGTTATCAATAATATCTAAGCAATATCTATGGTCCCTTTCCCTTCCCATTATATTTGGATATTGAGATGTTTGAAAGTTTCCAGAAGAAATGTCGCATTGTGTGAATAGGAGAAGTCATGTCACCATATCATGTGTTTATTCTTTGATTGCCATTTCCCTTAAATATCTCTGCTTAGGGAGTACAAAACAGCTGATGCTTCATTTTATTGATGTATGTATTTTTGTTTAAAAATTCTAACTATGAAGCAATACAGGATGGAAAAATATAGAAATGCATATACAGAGAATCTAAGATACACGTGATTTTGACAGGTACTGATACTTCAAACTGGAAGTTCTAAGAACTTTTAACTCTTGCTAATTACTGATTTTCAGTCATGAACACTGTTTCATTAAACATAATAGCAAGCTATTAGAGCTTTATGCTTGGCCATGTGCACCTGTTTCTGGGATTCTACTGTGGGGACCTATTGAGATGCTGTTCTACTATAACAGTTCTGTAGTGCATGTCTTGAGTCTTTGAGTTTCTGGTTTAAAATAAATGTGAGTTAAAATTTTGCTGACTTCATACCAACCAGTGTACCAATATAGTTTAATACTGATAATATCATTATTGTATTAAAAATAGCACTAGGCATTATACAGTATGTTGTAAAGTGTGATTTTTAGAGTTCCGTTTTGCAGATGGAATAATTAAGATGAGAAAGACTAACTTGGCCAGGGCCACACAGTAGTAAGTGATAGAGGTGGGCTAGTCCTGTGTTTGGAAACCCTCTAAGCTTCAAAGTGCTTAGTTTCTTACAGAGGTAAGAGTGCAGCCAAGGGCAGACGGGACCGCTTGAGCACATGAAAGGCCGGCAAAGCACACCCTTCCCTTTGATTTCAGTAGAAACACGTCCCCTGTATCAGGTGGTGACAAGCCTCATGGAGGTTTTGCTCCTGTGATAGGCTGGAAATGCATGTGTGTAGCAGGCCAGCTTGTGAGATCACTTCCGAGGGCCCGACTGGACTCATTTCAGGCCTTTGGAGTGTTGATTCAGAGGAGGGGGAGAAGAGGCAAACCCCTTTTCTTTTGGCTTAGAAGATTATGGGTTTGTGACTTCAAAAGCTGTTTGCAATTTTATATTCACGTCTCCTTGCCAAGGTGCTTGTCTTATCTTAAGTCATTTGGCTGGAGCTGCTCTGAGTAAGTGGGCGGTTTCCTTTTGCATGTAGGGGGAAGTTGTAAGAGCAGGAAGAGGGGTGGGCTGTGCAGAGCTGCAAGCCGCTAGTGGGATGCTGAGATGGGGTGGGGGCACGCACAGCTTGGGAGGGTGAGATGGGGAGATGAGGGGATGCATGCGTCCCTCCTCTGTGCTGAGCTGGAGGCTGCTGAACAGGAAGAACTCTGGGCTTGGAGTTGGCCTGGCCTGCTTAGAGATCTGGCTCTCTAGTTCTAAGGCTTTTTGTGTGCGAACAACTTGCTGTCTCTCACCGTCTTTAATCTATTTGCTCTGTCAGTCTTTGTTAGGCCCAGTCTCTAACTTCACCCTCTGTATCCCCTTCTCAGCTTGCAGAAGGAAGAAGAAGGTTGGTCTGGGACACAAATTATAATGGATTTTCTCTTCTTCATCCTTATCAACTGTCTCACCCTGTGGCCTCCAGTTGCCTTCTCTGCAAAGTGAAGAGGCAAATAAATATCAGCCCTTTACATCTCGCAACGATTCGGGGAGCATCTGAGATCAATGTTTGAAAAGGTTTCATAAAACTAGAAGGATCTAGACAATAAGTTTTCTAGATGCTAAACATATAAATAAACTTTAGTGCAAGATGCTGGTGACTCTTGGGTGTCACCAACAGTTGGCAGGAAGGTTTGAATTTATAAGCCAGCTTCCTTTGACTGGTAAAGGCTGCTTGGAGCTCCACAACGAGAAGGATTCTGAGTTTGACTAGCTTCAGCAGAAAGAGCGCTGGCATTGATCATCAATGCACTCTGTGAACAAGACTAGCAGTAGCTCTTTGCCTTGTGTTTCCTTTTCCGCTCTAGACTAGTCATTTCTAAGTCTGGTTGGTCATATAGATTCACATGTATAATTGGATGCTACTCAGTTTTCTTTTTAACTTTTCGTGTTTATTTTGTGTTTTCACATGACACTTCAGAAGGACACCTCCCCTCTCCTGTGTCAATGAGCTTGATAGGAAGTGCCGTCACCTGCTGAAACCCATCTCTCCAGCCCAGAGCAGCGAGATCGGGATTGAGAGAGAGAAGAGAGAGAGAGAGAGAGAGAGGGAGAGAGAGAGAGAAGAGAGAGGAGAGGAGATAGAGAGAGAGAGAGGAGAGAGAGAGATGAGAGAGAGAGGAGAGGAGAGACGAGAGGAGAGAGAGAGAGGAGAGAGAGCGAGAGAGAGGAGAGAGAGAGAGAGAGAGAGAGACGAGAGAGGAGAGAGAGAGAGAGAGAGAGAGAGAGAGAGAGAGTGAGGAGGAGAGGAGAGAGTGAGGGAGAGATAGAGGGAGGAGGGAGAGAGAGGACGAGGTGAGAGAGAGAAGATGGACAAGGAGGTGAGAGAGGAAGGGTTGAGACGGAGGGGAGAGAGAGAGGAGAGGAGAGAGAGAGGGCGAGAGCGAGGAGGCGAGAGAGATCGCGAGCGATGAGAGAGAGGGAGCGTAGAGAGAGAGAGAGGAGAGTAGGATGAGAGAGAGGAGGAGAGGAGAGAGAGAGAGAGAGATAGAGGAGAGAGAGAGAGGAGAGAGAGAGGATAGAGAGAGAGAGGAGAGAGGGAGAGAGAGACAGAGAGGATTCATTCCAGAAGTACAGGTGGAGGTTAGTGGACAACTTTAAGATGTCAGTTCTCACTTTCTACCATATGGGCTTCAGGGGATTGAATTTAGGCCTCCAGGTTGTGAGCAGGTGCTTTATCTACTAGGCTATCTCATGGACTCATTTATTTTTTATAAAGTTTGTTCTTTGAGGATCTCATACATGTATAGAATGTATTCTGTTTACTCCCTTTCACCTTCTTTTATCAACTCCTACCAATCTCTGTCCCAGATTTGTGATTTTTGTATTTGTTCTGAGACTCACTAGGTGTAGCTTTATGTGTGATGACTGGACTGTATTTATACACTGGTGCCTAGTGGGGTGACCACTGAGTACACAGCTGAAGGCAATGTGTCCCCCATTTCCCTGCTTCTATCCGTAGCAAACAGCTCAGGGCTGAGGTGTGGGGTCCGCTGAGTCCCTCTGTTCATGCCTGGCTGGTGGTGAGTCTGTTCCCAGCCTCCTGCCAGGGCAGGCATCAGCAGCTGTCCTAAGTTGCAGTAGCTACATCGTGTCCAGGACGTGGCATTTTATAGCCCTTCTCCCTGTCTTACAGCACCTACATTCTTCCTGTCACCTCTTCCACAATGATGATATATTACTTTTAAATTTAGTAGGTTGTGAGCATCAAGTGTGTGGAGATTTAGGTACCACTGTCCATATTAAAGCAGAGGTGGGGCAGAGATTGAGTCTTTTGGAATTTGGAAGTTTTGAAGGATGAATACAGATAAGTTAAGTATTTTTTTCCAGAAATGATCATAAGCTTAAAAAATGAGATCTGTGGTGTTTAGAAGGTCATTAAACCCCTACCCCATTACATGAATTGATTGTATTGTCTGTTAGATGATTAACTCATTGGTTTTAGGCCAGGTCATTTTCCATATGGCTTAGACAGTTTCCACCCCAACAAAAAGGCCAGCACCTGAAATTCATTCCCACCCCACTCTCATGCTTTTGAATAACATCAGATTGCCACTACTCGTTTCATAAATTAGGGAAACAGAGAAAGATTAATTAACTTCTGCAGCAACTAAATGGGCTCTGAAACTTCTGCTTTCCATTTAATCATTTTGACTTTTGCTTTTATTATAAACCAAAGTTGCAGACACAGCATTGCAATTGTGTGTGAGCTTCCCAGAATTGCGGGGGGGGGGGGGGTTGCTGCTGAATCTCCATCTTGGCTCTATAGACAGTGGAAGTTCCAGAGAGAAGCAGGGAAAGTTGCTTGTGTCCCTTTCCTGTTAATTACAGCTGAGCATGTTGGCTGACAAGATGTTCAAAGATTCTACTGACACTCCAATTTTTTTCTCATTGAAAAGTCAAAAGAAAGAAGCTACGACTGTGGACAACATTCTGGTGTCGAGCTCAGTCACTGTGGTCAGAAGACAAGGACCAGTAACCCCATGTCCTCTTAGGAAAGGTCAGAGCCCTTGCTGACCTATAGTAATTACATCCTCGGTTGCAAAAATATTAAACAGTCAGGGTGGCAGCTCTGGATGCTGAAATTGCTTCAGTGCTGCCCCATGGTACAGCTTGGGCAGAGTCGACAGTATTTGCTACTGTAGGACTAATGATTTCTTACCAAGGCAGAGGGGCGAAGGGAGTCTTTTTCTTTTCTTAGAAGTTGAACTGCCTGAATTCTGCTATAAACTGAAGATGGGTCTTCTATTCCTTCCCTTCCTCCCTCCCTTTATTTCTTTCCCTCTCTTCCTCTTTCCGTTCTTTTCTTTCCCTCTCTCTCCTTTCTCCTTTCTCTCTCCTTTCTCTCTCTCTGTCTTTCTTTCTCTGTCTCTGTCTTTCTTTCTCTCTCTTTCTGTCTTTCTTTCTTTCTTTCTTTCTTTCTTTCTTTCTTTCTTTCTTTCTTTCTTTCTTTCTTTTCTGTCTGTCTTTCTTTCTTTCTGTCTTTCTTATCTAGCTGGCAAGAGCATTACATGACCACAGAAAGAATTAAAAAGTATGTACCTGAGTATATTAAATCAGGGACTGCAAATTGGTGGCCAACACTATGAATCTTACCCTTAGATGTACTTTGTTTGCTTTGCACAGTATTTAAAAAAATTTCATGAGCTTCTATATCCTTAAACCAAGGAGGTTTTTGGTTCATACTTTTTAATCACTGGGGTGTATTGGGATCTGGTACCTGTGGGTGAGACCTTTTGTCTGCCTGCATTTTCTGAGATCCTGGTAAGGATGGATTGAAAGAAAATCCAAACAGTGACAAAACCACAAAGTGCTTTTATGTGAAACTCCTGTGTTTATTTTTCCAAGACAGCACTGCATTTCATAGATTTTAATTTTCCTCTTTAGAGTTGTGTTCACTATAGCAAATGAATGTTCAAATTGATACTACACTTTTGGATTTCAATTTTGTTTTGCCTGATTAGAGAATGAGAGAAAGAGGAGGTGTGTATACACAGGGAAGAGTGAAAGACACAGTGATTAATGGCCATAGACAGTATGACAGATTTGTAGTCACTCATGTTTGTTGAGAGAGGCATGTATGACAAAAGGACTGTGGGTACGCACCTGAAGTGTTGTTCTTCAGCGCCTGGGTTCTGAGTTAGAATGGAGGGATTGAGTGAGACACTTGTCCTGTTCAACTGGAAAAAAACACTCCAAGAAATGAAGAGGCTGACAGTTATGCGATTCAGGGAGAATGGTTGATGCAGTACTCCAGCGATGGGACTTGGTTTTCCCTCCTAGGAGGTCTTCTGGAAGGCTTGAAACCGGAGAAAGAAGCAACTGCTGGCTGCAGATCTACCGCTGCTTGTGAAGTCTTTCTGACTGCTGCTGTCACTGTCACCTTGTCTTGGCCTCCGTGCCTTTCAGTCGTTAGTTTTATGTTCTGATCTTGTTTTCTTAATGCCCAGATACAGTTTCACTGGAAGGAATGAAGGATGGGAAATGTCAGCTGTTGGTTCTGTCTGCGTGTGAACGCTTGTGGCCTTGTCTAGGTGAGGTGGCCATGAGCTTTCAGCTCCTGCTTGCAGGACAGAGTTACTCCAGCAGGCTTGGGCATAGGGTCTTTGTTTATCTGTTGTCAACTCTCACCCTTAAAAGGGGAGACTTCTCAGAATATTGGAGCTTTTAATGTGGATCAACTCCAGGGGCCTCGGTTCCATTATGGCTAGAAAGTTTAGGGGATGGATTGCTGTGTGTCTGAGCTCCCAGGTCTCTGCCGTGTCTGGGCTGTTATCGAGGACAGTCGAACAAGTGGGTGCAATTTGGTGTTGCAACTTTCATCTCTTGCTGGACATCTGCTGTTTCCTCCTGTTATCTCTTAGATATCATCTGTTACTCTTCAGCCAGCTAGTTGTAAATGTTGTTTCTGTTGTCCCTTGGGGACATGTAGAGTTGGTGGCATTCATGAAAGGATGTGGCTCCCTTACTGCATAACTCCAAGATTGTCTAATCCAGACAATAGCCTAAACTCAGTTTTACAATTCATTTGGCCTACCAGCTTTGAAATTATATGTCCCTGGAAAAGAACTTAAATTTGAGAGACTTACATTTCTTCAAATTTTGAGCCTGAAGAGACTTTATTAACTTTTTATATCATGTTATATTTCAAAATTTGTACTAAATGTAACCACACTAGATTATTTGATTTGGTTAATGTCCGGTAGTGCTTACAATTTTTATAAGTAGAACATAATTCTCTTCAGGCCAACTATTCTAAATCCTACTTGTGGAAATATAGTTCTCAATAAAAAGTGATCTAACAGGAACTTGGAAAGAATTTCTAGGTAACTTTGTGGCTGTTGCTATCACCTTTACATGGAGAACACAAACAAACAAATCTGCAAGCTGGTATGGAGGCATGTCCAATAAACAAGAAGAAAATCACTTTAATTAAATTCAGTAGAGACTTATTCAGCACCCACTATAGTAGCTTTTGGGGGATATCGCGAAGACAAGGAGTTGAAATGAAATCAATGAACTGAAACATAGAAATGTAAGGATGTTGGGTTTGGAGAGATGGCTCAGTTGGTAAAAGATATCAATGTGCAAACCAGTATACATGAGTTTGATAACCCACATAATAAGGGAGAAAACCAACTAAAGAAAGTTTTCCTGTGACCCCTACATGTGTGCCATGACATGTATGTACTAGCTCACTCTCTTTATATTTCAAATAAATAAATAAAATGTTTAAGATATGTTAAACTTAGCCTGGTTATAAGTGGCCCTTAATATTACTTACTCTTCTTATTCTATTTAATCTATTCTGTCATGAGGGTGAATAATATTTTGTTACTTGATACATGCAAGTACAGAAAGTATAGAAATATTTAGGATCCTTCAAAGAATGTCTTACAAGAATCTGTATGTTTTGGTTGCATTTCCATGATAGAACTTGTTAATTTTCACTGCTGGGTTCCACAACACTCCTCAGTGGTTTGTCCCTGAGCAAGTGATTTCACCTCTATGGACATTCAGTTTGCCTTTCGTTAAAATGAGGTAAATAAAAGTAACTGTCACAAAAATTTTGTTTTAGAGATTGAGTTAGCACTTGAAAAAGGTCTCAGAGTTTCGTGGCAATTTTCAAGGTCTGCTTAAATTTTGTTATCCAGAATGGCAGCTTTTAAAGTTATAAAAAGTAGAATTGAATGTTTACCAAATAAACATTATTCAGTGTTTTCAGAGTCCAATTCAGATATCAAATTGTTTTGGTGAGATTTCTCTATCTGGTTAACATACTATGCTGAAATTTTTCTTATGCTTGTGTAGTATGCAGGTGCGTTCAGTGTTTAATTTTATTAAGAGAATTTCATCGGTGTTTGACTCTATAATACATGCTGAACTTCACAAGGGTACTGAGAGACTTAAAAATACTTTTTCTCAAAAGATTTGTAAAAGTGTACAAAACAACTGAAATGTCACTTCTCTCATCTGCTCAAAATTAGGTCTTGTAGGAATTTTCATTTTCAGAAATAAACACTTCATTGTTCCGGTGGGTACATAGAAATACAGATTCACTAAATGTGGGTTTGCTTAGAAACAAGATATGCCCAACCACTTCATTTCCTTTTTTGATAGAGTGGGGAGACTGACGAGGAGGGGAAGTACCACAGACAGTGTCTGGATCTCAGGAAGATGTTTGATAGTGTCTTATGACGTCCTCACGGGAAAGACGAAGATACAGAGCTGGGGGCTGGGGGGAGGGGGGGAGAGGAGGAGCTGAACTAGGAGATTCAAGACCAGCTGCGCACTGACAAGCAAAGGGCACTGGGCTGCACAGAGAGAGGTCTCAGGGCTCTCTTTGTGAACTCCACCTTTTGACATCTTGACCTGAGACTTGAATGATCTCAACAGGAAGGAAAACCTAAGAAATCAGAACAGACGGAATCTGAGATCTCATTTGTCATTTGATGGAAGGTCTCATTCTCTGGGTGAGGAAGGCTGAGGTTCGTCACTGGCTGTGAATCCTGTATGAATGGTCATTGTGAGGGCCGATCAAGGCCTTCTTCAGCTGCCTTTGAACTTGAAACAGTTTGGACATGAAGGAAGCAGAAATCTCACTGTGCTCTGCAGTAGTCAAGTTGCATTTAGATGGCTACACAGAACCAAATGTGGGAAGAGCTGATACACACAGCTGGTGTGAACCTGGGGCATGAAAAGAACTTGTACACGGAATAATCAAAGAAACTTCAGACTCTTAAGATAGAAAAGGATGTGAGAAGAGAGTGCTGTAGTTGGATATTTCGCTTTAAAATTTAAAGGATTAAGTAGGACAAGAAATCAGTGTTTTTACCACTTTAGCAGACAGAATGTGGGATTAAGGGTACAAACAGGAATTCCTTAAACGATAGAAATGACAGGTAGGGTTTGGGATGAACTCAGGGAGTGAGAACAGGAAGACTGTTAAGCTGCAGATGCCATTTTCTAGAGTGGCTTAAAGCACAGGCTTGGGAGTTGAACAGCTTGATGCTTGAGTATCAGATTG
This sequence comes from Typhlomys cinereus, assembly GCA_023101885.1. Lineage (NCBI taxonomy): Eukaryota > Metazoa > Chordata > Mammalia > Rodentia > Platacanthomyidae > Typhlomys > Typhlomys cinereus. The sequence continues at coordinate 6,669,742 of JALPQD010000059.1, read as the reverse complement.
ACTCCTGAATGTGCTGCCTCAGCAAACACATAACACTTCCAACCTCAAGTTTTGTAGCTCTGAAATGCAGCAACAACTCCTCTTGTGGCGGCCATGATGATTGACATCAAATAGTCAAGGTTGTTACTGTCACCATTCCTGACATAAGTAAGGACTGCTAGAGGTGTTGTTCTTTCAAAATCTTGCATTTAATATTTCTGTTTAGTATAAGAATCAAAAAAGACAAATACATGTAGGTCATATCCCAGAAAAGTCCTCGATTTAATATTTCCCATTGCTTTACCCAGTTCTTCACTGCCTTCCTTAAGGACTTAAATACTAGAGTGTTTTTTAACTCTCAAATGCATGCCATGAAAACCAAAACCAAAATGGCAGTGACTTTGAGAAAATTAATCCTGAGCACCTCCGGGTGTGCTTTTGTTCAATTTTCATGGGAAAGGGTGATCATATTATGCAGAAAACTACAGATGGATATGCCTAAGTTAAAATTGTGTTACAGATTTTTATGCCTACCAATTTGTTATTGTTTTTATGCCTTGTATTAATATGAATCGAGTAAATATTAAAATAATCATGTAATTAAAGAGAATTATAGTCATTGTTAGAGAACATGACATAAATGCAATGGAGCTTAGCAATTTATTATGTTTTCATCCAACTTTCTGGTCTCATCCTACAGTTTGCTGACAGAACACCCACATCACATTTACTGGGAGAGAAAACCACTTCCAAGAGTCTAGCTTCTCTTCCTCTTTTTCCCACAGCCATCTTCTGCCTCCAAAAATGCCTGAACACGCAGCAGGAAGTCACCAGAGGGCATTCTTAGACCATCTATGGTCAAGGGATAGCAACTGGAAAGTACAAAGCTATTTTACACTTTGGTCTTTTTTTGGATGCAGTGGCAATTTCTAAAACACACTTTGGAACATTTGGAGTCAGAAGGCTGCCTTGGTAATGAATCCAACTCCCAATGTTGGGATATTGAAGGGGATGTCTTACTGAATGACCACAGGCTTATCTTTCTGTTCTTGTATTGATACCAATAGTGTCCCAGAAAACTGTAGAGGCAATTGGTAAGCAGAGAAATCTAGTTTATGGAGACTTTGGTTTCAGCATTTGTTCCTGTGGATTGTATGTACAAGGTCTCCTATAAACGTATGCGTGTGAACGCTTGGTCTCCAGATGGTGGCATTGAATAGGAATGTTGTGGAATCTTTAGAAGGTACAGTTTTGTTAAAGGAAGTGTGTCATGGGGAGTGTTTCTTGTTCTTGTTCTTGTTCTCTTCTTCTCCTTCTCCTTTTCCTTCTCCTTCTCCTACTCCTTCTCCTTCTTCTTTTAAATCAGGCTTCCTTTCCTGTTTCTGTTTGTTTCTCATTGCTGATGCAATGTGAGTCTGCCACCATGACTTCCCTGCCAGGATGAACTTTATTCCTCCAGAACTGTAAGTCAAAATTAAACCCTTTCTCCCTTATGTTTGCTTCTTGTCACGGCTTTGTTAAAGCACAAGATAAATAACTAGAACAATGATTTTCCAAACCTTTAGCAGAGACCCTGGATTTCAGTTGCTTTGTCTATAAGATGATGATTGAAACAATTCTTGAAAATAAACTCAAGGTCTTTTAGTAGCCAAATTCTTTTGTCTCTCACTTTCCTTTTTATCTCCTTGGATCTCTGATACTGGAATAGTTTATTAGGAGTTTGCACGATACAGAGGTAGATTTTAAATGTCTTTGTTACTGCACAAAGAAGAGATGGAAGTTGGACACCCTGGGGGTTGACTAATCACTAGGGGTTTGGGTAGACATCTCCCCAAAACAACACACACACTTTGCATTGGTATCCTATGCTGGGGCAGCCATACTTTCAGGGCTGGAAAGCTATGGGGCACAAATAGCCTAGCAGCTTGGAGCACTGATTGTACTCAAGAATTCTGGGGGAAAGAATGAAATCATTTATGTTAAATAGAAATATATTGGAGCATAGTTTAAAATTGCAAGCATTTTTTTGTTGTGAAATATGAGATTTTGAAAATGTAGTTTATATTTGAATGTTTTGAAATCTTAGATCTGGAATCTCTTTAGGATTATTTTATTTGGAGTACATTGGAATGAATGGTTTGGAAAACTTAATGCTAGGGGCAAGTTTTAAAATTTAGGTTTGGCTCCCCAGAAGCACAGCCTAAGGCTTCACCTGCATATGATTTACTGAAGTCCTGTTTTTTAGAGGGAGAATCTAGCTTTATGTGAGCAAAGCATGATAGCGAAGAGGCAAAAGCTGAACAATGATGTGTGATGACTTTGACAGATAATTCAAAGTTCAGACTTGACCTACTGGAGGCAAGGGAGTTAGGAGTTTGGACCATCATGTCAGTTGTCATCATCTGTAGGCCACCTCTGGGTGAAGCCCGAATTGTTCCCAGGGTCAGAAATAATGTTGTGAAGTCAGTAGTGTTGGAGTATGTTCCTAACAGAAGCACAAGAACAGACTGTACACAGTACCTCCCAGCTTCCCATTCAGTGACCTCATTCTGGTAGCTAGCAACTAGCCATGAAGAAAGCCTTTACATCATGAAAATCAACATTTATAACCCCACAGAGAGTTGTTGTTAAACACTTGCCAGCATACTCCTGCTCAACTCTCCTGGCAGCTGGGGCATGGTCCCTTGACTGGTCAAAGGGATCTAAACCTCCACAACATAGGAGTTACAGCAGTGTAGTCTCCTAGACGATCTCTTCAATGTATTCATCGGTGTAAGTCTTTCCTTTAGAGGTGGCTTTTTCTAGTCTCTTTCAAAATGTGGAGGTTCGAGATGCATAGAACTGAAAATTCACAAATTTCTTGTCAAAGTGAGTAAAATTTCTTATAAGTGCAAGGGAGCAGTAGAACATTGGTGAGGATAGTGCCTATGTCCTGAATCTGTAAGAAACAGATGAGAAAGGACTCTGCTATGCGTCCTGGGGAGAGTTCAAGATAACTATGGAACTATAGAACTTTCTGGAAATTTGGTTTTAGAATTTATTATTTGAAATGTTATACTTCATTGAGATGATGGGGGGAGGGGTGGGTTAAGAGGTCAAACCCAAGGCCTAGGCAAGTATTGTACTGCTGAGATGCAACTCCAGATCTTAAGGTTAAACTTTTTCCTATGGAAAACTTATTAGGGAAAATCTCAGCTAAATGTCATAGTAAAGTATTTTAGGAAATCTAAATAAAGACCAAAACTAACACAATTTGAAAGATAGGTCATGGCTTTTAGGTAAAATTATAACCTTTGAGAGGCTATTTAGAAGTAAAATCACAAAATGCATATATATACACATATATAATATGTATTTATAACTGATGTGTAGTATAAATCCTCATATATTCATCACTCAAATTAAGTAGTTATTAATTTATTAATTTCTGGTCAATCTTGTTGAATACACATATCCATTTTTCTTATGCCTTAAAGGAAATTTGAAGACTTAATTAATTGAAAGGTTGAAGGTTGAATATTGCTTAGAAAAAACATGGTCAAATGTGGAGAACTCACCAAAGACTTTGAATGGAGTGCAAATACCATAGCTAGAGGACCTCTTTCCCTAACTAGATTCTATTATGAATAATTTAGAACATTCACTCACGAGGTAACTTATTGCATGTGGCCTGGATTCTGATTAGCTCCTTAATTTTAATCTCCAGCTCTTCCTGAAGTAGACCAGTGCTAGAAAAGAGAATTGCCACCAGCATCTCTATAAAGATGTTTGTTACTTTTCTCTCTAGATGCTGGACATGTCAGTTACCTTTCTGTTATTGTAAGAAAATACTTAAGATAACTTCTAAAGACAGAGGCTTTATTCTGGCTGTCAGTTTTACAGTTTCTGGGCCATGATCAGGTGGACCCATATTTTTGAATGTCAGTGCTGGGGAGCACCTGGTGGAGCAAAATGGTTCGTCTTGTGGCCAGAAAGTAAAAGGATGAGAAAGAAGGCAGAGGTACCATCTCTTTTAGCATCCCTGCTGAAAAGCCCAGCTCCTGTAGTAGGCAGCTTTTCCATCCCTGTGAGAGAACAACTGAGGGAGACAATCTAAAGGAGGAAAGATTTATTTTGAAGTGTAGTCTCAGAGGTTATAGTCCATGGTTTGATGATTTTAGAATGCTATTATAGCAGAATGGTGTGACAGAGAAAAATGATGTACTTCCAGAGAAAAATGATGACCAGGAAGCAGAGGCATACAGGAAGCAACCAAGGATTAAATGTATCCTTCAAAGGTTTGCCCCAAGTGATCCCCTCCTTCCAATAGGGTCCATGTTCCACAGTTTCTGTCACTTCCAACAGTCTGTTTCATTATGAATCTATCCCCGAGTTATTGTTTTTATTAGATTAGAAGCCTCATGATCCAATCATCCCTCAATGATTGTATTAACTGGGGACTAACATTTCAACACATGAGCCTTATTGGGACTATTTCATGTCTAAGCCATGATACTTCTTAAATGTGGTGCCATTGTGGGACTAATCCTTTAATGCATGGACATTTGGAGACTCTTAAAATCTACATATAGCATCACATCACCCCTGAGCTTTCTCTTTCACTTCAGATATAAAGAAAAACATATTGCATAATGATAATTTTTTTCTTAAAGAAATTAAATTAGCATATACAGCATTAAGTTTAGTTATGGCATTTTGGAATAATTTATTTTATTGTTTTTATTGTTGATTGTCCTTTGCCTTTTCCTCCCAGATCCCAGTTCCTCCTTGAGCCTTCTATCCATCCCTATGGGTTCTTTTCCACCTTTGTGTTTCTGGTGTGTAAAGACAGTTTCTGAGTACAGATTCTGAATGTTGCTCACTCCTAAGAACAAGTCTTGTCATCACTGTAATGAGAGAGAACTTTGGACTCTTACTTGATGGGCAAAGACATTCTGTGAAAAAACAAACATGCTTAGACCTTTGCTAATAGTTACTGTACTTACAGTGATGGATTATAGCTTGTACATTTTCTCTTTTCCTTTTGAAGTCTTTGGTGGTTTGGGATAAGAGATAGCCTCTGACCTTTTTCTAAGAATAGTGGGTTTCTTTTCTCTCCCCTCTTTCCCTCTTATTGGTCATAATTTCAATGCTTTTGACAGTCGGGTTGAAAGAGAAAGTAATGGGACACTGGGAAAAGTATGCTTGCGGAATTAATAAATTCAGCCTGAATGAATTAACTAGGGAACTTGGTTCAACTATTACATACTTATCACTGGAAACACCTCACAAGTCAGTTAGGATTAGACAAATAACTTGCAATATGAGATGAATACAACAGAGAAAAAAGGTCTCTCTATATTTTTGTCTATAGTCTAAAAGTCTGCTGCAGCGATTTTGTTGGAACTTTCAAGATATAGTCCTGCTCTTCGTGCAAGTGGAGAATCTGAGAAAGAAGCTACTCTGATGTTGTAGACAAGTGTGTGAGCTACTCATTGACAGAGGGTTTTCACTTGCCAGTTGCATGGAGGAGGTTGTTGACAGATTGTAAGTTTGGGCCCATATGGATCAAAGGCCAAAAATAAAAGAAAGAATTCTTTCCTAAGGGTTGGTTGTGGTTGAAGATTGGAAAAGGCTGTGCATCTCTCAATTCTTATAACTCATCTCTTCTGGTTAGTAAATCTTGAGGATGTATTTGCTAAGTTTAAAATTGATCATAAGCTGGCTGAATTTCTGTTGAGGTTTTGCCACAGTTATCGGGAATAAGATGTAATTCTTTCAGTGAGTTTGTTTTGGCTTCTTTACTGAAGCTCTCTCGTCATTGTTTCTTTTTCATTGAAATGTCACAATGGAAACGTAAATACAATTGCAAATCAAGGTGGGTGAATATTTCTGACATTTTATCAAACACAATGTTATAAGTTTTTAAGTTTTTAGAGAACATTTGCAAATGCATGTCTACAATAACAGAAGCTGGATTTCATTTTTTTTAAATTGACATTTTTTAACAGACTTTTTTTTTTTTAATAACAGTCTAGGTCCATAGCAAAATTGGAAGAAACTGCAGAGAATTCTCATATCTTCTTACCTTCAAGTATACATGGCTTCCTTTACCAGAGGGGAACATTTTTTTATGCTTAGATGATGAATTTGCAATGACAAGCCAGCTAATCCAGTGTCCATAGTGTACCTGGCTATTAAATTGGGTATTGTACAGCCTGCAGGTTTTGAAATTCACATATAATGATATATAGCTACTAGTATAGTATTAAAAAGAATAGTTTCCGGCCATTATAGGCTCATGTGTGTGTGTGTGTGTGTGTGTGTGTGTGTGTGTGTGTGTGTGTGTGTAGTTTGTTCTGAGTTGAATCTAAAACCTCATGACTGCCGGCAAGTGCTCTACCACTGAACTATAACCTCAGCCATTTATGATTTCATTAAAAAGACCTTGATTTTTATGTAAATTTTGTTTTTTTAGATTTCATCTCACCTGTCTGAAAGCCAGGCAGTATTCATGTGACTCTATGTAACAATGCCTATAGAATTGGTATTTATGGATTAGTCAGGCTCTTCTAGAGGAACAGAACCAATAGCATGAGTATGCATTATGAAAATTTATCACACTGAATATTTATCTGAATATTTATCATTATACCAATAGAATAGTATCATTATATCCATAGCGTACTTGTCAATTGTACTAAAGATTGGGAAAGTGTGTACAAGTTTCAATTCTTACAACTCATCTTTTCTAGCTAATAAATCTTGAGTATTTAAAGCTTCCATTTATAATGGAAAACATTTAATATAGAGGATCACAACTGGACAAAATGCAGAGAAGTGACTATGGAATACTTGGCCCCAAACAGGACATCTATAATGCAACCTCCTGCAAGGTTCAGGAAAATAATGGAAGTAGAAAGAATGTGAGAACCTTAGGGTGGGGGGAACATCACCAAATAGTGTCTTCTGGACATGACAGGGCTGCTACACCCAAGAACTCACTATAGCTTTGTTTACTTTCACAAGACCTGCACAAGATTTGGCCTGTGCCAGGTATTTTTATTTATTGTTGTGAGACAAAACTCATGCTTGACTTAAGAGGGAAAGGAAGATTTAATTGAGTCACAGTTCCAGAAGGGATATAGTTCCATTATGGTGGGAATTGCATGGCAGAAAGTATGGCTACAGACAGAAGTAAGAAGCCTGTTCAAGTTATCACAGTCATCTGGAAGGTAGAGAGAGAAAGAACAATCAGGGCTGGTCTACCAAAGCTCAAGCGCCATCTCTTGAAGATGCCCTAATGTTACCAAACATTAATACCAGCTGAAGATTCAAATGCATGAGACTGTGGGAGGCAACTCATATTCAAATCATAATAGTTTTAAGACTTTAATCATGGAAGGAGAAAAGTCCTCTTGAGACACCACTGCCCCTTGAGGGACTATTGAGGGTTAATGTTGGGCTGTGGAAAAGGGAGCTACTTTCTTTAATGGCATATCCATGCTCCAGATACAGGATTATAAAACCAGTGGGGGGCTGGGGGCTGGAGAGATGGCTTGGGGATTAAGACTGCCTCTTAAGTGGAAGGTTCTGAGTTCAGATTCCAAGTCCCACATGAAACTGCCAGGCAGAAATGGCAGTGGCTCTTCTGGCCCTGGTGGGCAGAGCCTGGGAAATCCCAGAGCGAAGCAAAAGGGAGGTAAAAGGAATCTAGGATGATCCCCAAAGTCACTCTTGGTCTTCCACAGGGACATATGGTTCTCTCTCTCTCTCTATCTCTCTCTCTCACACACACACGCACCCACACATCCACACGCCCCCACAAGTTAAAAATATAAATACATAAAACAAACATTTTAAAAATGAAACCAGTGAGACACACACACAAAAGCATGCAAGTAGGAGGGTGCTTGGTTGGGAAGAAAATGATTTTTCTCTGGGAGAAGGGAGAAGATGGGATCAGGTGATATGGGGTGAAAATGATTTAAACTCATTGTGTCTATGTATAAAACTTTCAAAGAATAAAACAGTCTTTGGCGTTAGCAACAGTAAAAAAAAAAAGAATCTTTTCTTCACTGTTGGCAACTCTTGCAAACACCAGCATGTTAATCTTTATCAAAAATTGTTAGTGGCATTGATAACATTCTATATAAAATTTATCTTATAATCTTAGTAAACAAAGACATGAAGTCATGGAGTCTTTTTTAAAGATTAAAAATTCTCTTACCTTAAAAAAAAAGAAAACCGAAGTATTAATTAAGTTGGTTTGCACAGTAGGGGATAGATAATATAATGGCTCTTTGCCTTTTGGAGAAGCTAAGAACCTGCTCAGTCTCCAAGATTGGATGGCATAGCAGCCCCCGTCTAGTACAGAAGGTCTGAGAACTCTTGAAGAGCAGCTGGTCTTTAGTTAACATTGAAATGCTAAAGAAACTGGATTTTGATATTGACAAAGGAGGCTGATAGCAGTAGCAGTAACAGGGGAAATCCATGTACTCTCCAGCAAGAAGTGAGGCCAGGCAGGCAAAGGAGCCTAGCTTTTTCCTGGGATTTCTTTATTTCTGAGCTGCTGCCAGGTCTTACTCTGGTGAGGGTCTACTCCCCTTAGTTAGTCCTTCTTGGAAATATCCTCATAGATTGGCCAGACTCACATCTCTAAGTTGATTCCTGAGCCAATCAAGCTGAAGATCACCATTAACCATCACTTACAGTGTAATAGATCAAGCTATTTTTTCCAAAAGTAATGAACCCACTGACAGAATAAAGATTTTCACATGTATCCAGTTAGTCTTTAAACAAAGGACTCTCTAACTGAGGATTGTTCTTAGATTTATATTCTAATAGCAGACAGAGCATTTTCAAAAATCTTTTATAAGAACATCCTTGAAGTTTTTTCGAACTTCTATGGCCTCAAATTCTTTCAAAAAGTAGAAAATGGAAATGGATTCTAATAAACTTAATTTAGGTTAGTCAATCTTTCTGGCACAGCAAATATCAGTGCCTTTAATTTACTTGAGTAGTATTAGCATAACCTCAGGTAACCAAGGTGATCAAATGGCCTGCATTAGTTACCTTTCTGTGTTGTGATAAAAATACCCGATAGAAGCTATGTAAGGAAGAAAGGATTTATTTTGGGTCATGGTACAGTTAACCATGATGTGCGACTCAGGATAGCTGGAGCTTCAGTCAGCTGGTCACATGGCATCCTCAGTCAGAAAACTGCTTTTTGTCCTGTCAAGTCCTTAGCTCTTGGCATGGTGCTGTTCATACTCAAAGTAGGTTTTCCCACCTCAGTCAAACATCCCTGGAAATGCACTAAGATTCATTTCACTGGTGATTCTAAATCCAGTCAGGTTGACAATGAAGAATAACCATCACAATTTAACTGTGTAGTAAATTTATGACTGAAGGATCAAATTAAAGGGGCACAGATTTCCAATTACATATTTAATTTATCATGACAGATATAAAGAATAGAGGATTAAGATAAATGAATGATAAAGTATAGATTAGGAAAACAGTAAGTTACAAATTCAAAAGAGAAAATGTGAACCCCATGAATGTATGTCAGTTCTGCAGTCATGATTGTGTTAGTGTTGACTTCAAAAGACAGAGCCGAGTGGTAAAGAGATGCATGACATTGAAGCTTGAAAATCTATGAGAAAGTAGATATGTATAATACCTCCCTATTAGGGCTAGTTAGAGAATTCAGAGATAACTGTGAAAATAGTGCCAGGAAAATAGTGGTGGTAGGATAATATATTTCAGGCACAGGGAACTGTCAGATACTGTAGGTAAGAGTGAGGAAGACATGCATTGGTACCTATGGAGATATCTAGAACAAACTCATGCACAGAGCAGTAAACCATGATTGAGTTCCTGCCCCCAGACAGTTCAGATCGCATGCACATGTTGAAAGTCTTAGGGTAGGGTATAGTTAGTGGGACTGGGACTCTTCAGAAATCTCATCGGTGAGGTAAACTAGACATATGGCTTTGGGTTTATGGTCAAGAATTATGAGAAAGCAATAATAATTAAGAATTAAAATTTTACTTTGTTGGAGTACTTTGTTGCCGATAAACTCACAACCAAATGGTCCACGGGAACAAGGGATTTTATTTTGGCTTATAATTGCCCACTACAGTTCCTTGTCCAGCTTGGCAGGAGAACTCAACACCAAGGACTGAGGGAAATGGCCACATCAAATTCACAGGACTGCTGAAAGGGACAATCTTCACTTGCCACACCAGCATGATAAGAACGCCAACTTCCTTAACTCGGTACCTCCGTTCTATTTGCCTACCCAGGGACTGGCCCCACACATCATGGTTTGGGTCTCCTCATCTATCAAACTTCTGTAGGTTTGCTGGGGAAGGAGGTGGTCGACTGTCAATTCTTTACAAATATGCCCAGAGTTGGAGCCATCACCCATCAACCTTTGACACCTGGATCTAGCTATGATACACTTCTAAACTGATCTGTGAAAGTATCATGTTTGATACACTAAAATTTTAATGTTTTCTTGAGTAGGTGGAGATTCATGAATGTGAGGCAGTACCAAACTATAAGGGGCTTGGGAAGCCACCAAGCAGGCACAAAGGAAAACATTTAAAGGTGTTTGAAGGAACAAGAAAAATATTTTTTTTTCTCTTTTCCAATTGCTTAAGGTGAAAATCCCCAGTTTGAGGTTAGTTGGCAGTTTCTGGCTAGTTAAGATCAAGCTTTGCTTTACTGTTTATGTTGAGTTGGGTTTCAGTTTGCATGCACAGAAACTCGAGGTAGCCTAATTAATTATCTTATTAGAGCTTCACTCTCCACTACCAGTAGTTTTTTGGATTTGTTGCCTAAATCTCCTGAAGGTTTGCTCCGGGATTAACTCAACTACTAATTCTCTACAAATGTGCCCAGAGCTCAAATCCTCAACCAAGTTGACAACTGTATGTAACTATGACAGAAACTATTCAGCTTTACCATCATTGAATATTTGGATTTGTTGCCTAAGTGGATAGGAACTGCCATGGGAAGTCCAGGTGTGCTTATCTGTTGTTACTGGTAATGGAGGATTTGGAAGAGGAAAGAAACTGGCCGTGGAAAATATAGGCAATTGTAATTCTAGTAAGTAAAACTTTGCCAGAAATGTATAGCATATTTGCTTACTGCAAACATGTACTTAGTTTCTAATATTTCTACTTGCATTTTTCCCATGCGGCTTTGTACCCACCAGGAGTACTGTCCTAAGCTAATCAGGTATCAGGCAACAGAGAAGGCAAGGAGCCACAAGGCTGGCTTTTCCCGTTCCACTGCAGCTTCCAATCCCATTCCCCACCCCTTTGTCTTCTATTAATTTTATTAATTTTTCTTTGAATGTGCTTCCTGGTTTAATCACCCTGTGGCTCTTACCTGCTCATTCTGTGCCTTGATTTTCTTTGTCATCCTCAATTTTCTACACTCCTTCCACACTTAATTGCCTATCTTTTCGCTTGATAGTTGAGGGTTTGAGCTCTGGGCACATTCGTAGAGAATTAGTAGTTGAGTTAATCTTGGAGCAAACCTGCAGGAGATTATCTAGCTGATGGGAAGGCCCAACCCATGATGGGTGGGACTAGTCCCCAGGCAGAGGAAGAAGATGAAGGGAATTGTTTGAGAAAGTGGTCATCCTTCTGCATACTTGGCCAGAGCATTCTGATCTGGTAAGGATTGTCCCTGTCTCAGATATTATATGGATATAGTGTGACCAGTTCTCTTAGCCCTTGGTGTTGGCTTGGGCTCTCCTGCCAAGCTGGAAAAGGAACTGTAGCAAAGACTCATAAGCCAGGAAAAAAAAAAAAAAAAAAACTTTGTTTCCTTAAGCTGTTTTGTCATGATTTTATCAGTAACAATGCAGAGTAACTGCAACAGTATGAAAGTTTAACATTTGAATGTATAAACATCGGAGGGCAAATAGAAGATTCTGGGTGGTAGCACTGTGAAAGTTAAAAGCCCAGGGTTTCGACATACCTTGGCTGAGGGTTATTTATTACTGTATTACGCAAGGCAGCGATTTTACTGATGAGGTATATCTAATGAGCAGAGCTTGTCTGTGAGTAGCATGCTGATGTTGCCCACCTGCTGTTTCCTTTTGGAGGTCACTTAATTAAGGGGTGACTTTTCCGTGACACCTCATTAAGTTCTTGAGGATGTCATGTTCAGAAAGTCACTCAGGAGAAGCCCTTTTTCTCCCCCAACGCAGTGGAACAGCCTGGGAAAATGTTCCTAACCAAACAAGACCCTGCACTTAGCAGCCCTTTGAAGGCAAAGTCTGCGAGGTCGGGGGGAGGAGAGGAGGGGGGGGACCGGACACAGGCTGAACCCTTGGTCGGACTGGCTGGTGCTATGGTCATCCTTTGACTTGAGGCATGCGAATCTTGAGGGCTGTGGGTTTGAGGGGCAGGAGATTATATAGCACTATGGCCACAGCCATGGTTTGGTTGTTACCCTGACTGGGCCCAAGAGCAAGAAAAAGGAAGAGATAGCCCAGTACTCCATGATTAGAGATCTTTAGTGTCTGCTACTTTGGGATGGTGAGGAGTAGGTGGGTTTGTTTAAAATCTGAAGTTTAATGAGATTATTCACTTTCTGACTTTGATGTTCAGTTGGAGCAAATATCTCAAAACTTAATCCAGGCTCACCCTAGTTCTGTCAGGAAGGCTGGGAGTTGATTTTTTTTTGTTTTGTTTTTCATTTTATTAACAATTTTCTTTGCTACTTGCCAAGCTTGGGTTTGGGCATTTTGCTGAGTTGAAAACTGTGGAAATTTGTTGTAACTGGAGGAGAAAGACTCACATGTGGTTTCTTCCAAACCGTTTTCCAATTCTTCTTTTTTCTTTTTTTCCCCCCTCTTTTCTGAATTCCATGGGAAAATTCCCCAGCAGAGTTATTTCCCCTCTTAATGATGCAGCAGCATTTGGTTTGCTTGTCTGCTTTTATTTTCTAGCTGCATTATAATTACATCTCCCTACAGGAATTATTATTTCTTTTCCTTCCAAATTAGTAGATACAAGATTGCGATGTCTCTTCAGGGAGCTAATCTTTGGAGAGCCTGTCCTTGGCTGTCCTTTGTGTGGGAATAGATGATCTGGACAGCCGGCCCTTCTGCTCACTTCCTGGTGATCTATCACCCCAGGCCTTTTAATTAGCGGTTGCAGGTGAATCACTAATTGGCTCGCATTTGCATACAGCAGCCAGAGATGTGCAGATTTACAGTTATAAATCTTAGTCCTGCTGCAGAGCAGAAATGTTGGCATTCCTTCCTCATTCCTTATAGCTGCCTCATCCGCTCTTTACAATGGATCTGCAGTATGCATTTTTGTAGGTGGGTCAAAAATTATTTACTGTATTTGTTAGGAAAAGTGACATTTTTTTAAGAGACAAAAGGACTGAAAAAAAAAGCACTTATAAGAAGCACATTAGCAAGGAAACATGGTGCTTCAAAATAGCATATTATTTATTTATTTGTTTCTATTATTTCAGTTCTTTGGGGGCATTAGCAAGGGAGCAAGTTATAAAGAAAAGGCTCCTTTCCCTGATTTCTTTCTTCCTTCCCTTTTCTCTCTCTTTCCCCCCTTCTCTTTCCTTCACCCCTTTGCCCTCTCTTCTTCCCTCTCCTTCTTCCCTTCTCATTCTCCTTCCTCCTCCCTCCCTTCCTCCTCCTTCCCTTTCTTTTGTCCTTCCTCTCCTTCCTCTTCTTTTTTCCTATCCTTTCTCTTCTTCACTCTCTTCCTGCCCTTTTCCCTGTTTGACACTGGCTCTCTAACTATGTGGCCCATATTAGCTGCAAATTCTCAATCCTCTTGTCTTCTGTTGATGCCTGGAACTATAGTTGGAATTACAGTGCAACAAGCAGAAATTTCTTAAGGATTTTGTGCTGTCCTGAGATCTGTGCTCACAATGAATCTGATCTTCAGGAGCTTGAGGAAAATGCAGACTGGACTTTGCATCACTGGTCAGTCTACTCTCAGACCTCATCTGTTCCGAGTGGTCAGGGCACCTGACCTGTGGCTTCAGGTGACGATTCTGACCATCTAGGTTTATGATCCTCACTGGAGGAAGAATACTCCCAACTTCTGGTGATTTCTAAGGATGTCCAAATTTGTAATCTGGTTAAGTTAATTTCCATGTTGTCACTGTTGGGAGTGAAAACAATCTCCCCTTCTCTGTAAATTCTGTTTTACGAGTAGTTATACTTTGGATGTGATGTTTATTTCCCATGAAGAAATAGCATTTCTTGATAAGTAAAAATTTTCCCCATCAAAATAGATTTTTTCACTCTGTTAAAGTATTCAGCAAAATGATGGAGTGGAAAGAATTTTAGTGAGTCAGTTTACAATGTAGTAGTTACAAAATAGTAGTTTGGGACTCAAAATATTATTCCATTGATATTGCCTTTTTTTTGGTAAATTTATTTCTTTTCTTTGAGTTATAGTTTTCCCCTCTACAAAATGTGGGTAATAATTGTAACTCATTTAATAGAGTTCTTGTGGGTACTAAGGGGTTGTGGTTGCAAATGTGTTAGCACAGACCTTGCTCATAGTGTATATTCAGTAAATGCTAAGTATTTATATAATCAGTAACAATTTTATTGATTGCAAAGATAGCTAATGGAAACATAACAAGAGGCTAATGTTTAAATTATTATGATATATACTTTGTATGGGCTTTTAACTCTTCCATTTTCTCTGAAATAAAGACCATTTTTGCATTTTTTTTGAAGAAAATCAACATAGAAATCACACTTTTAGCTTATTAACTGACCAGCTCATGGAAGGCAATTCTTTTCCTCTTGATTGGTAGCATTAGCAGCGGGAACAACTTGCAAAGAAAAGGCTCCTTTTCTCTCTCCTTCTCCTTGTCTTCCCTTCCTCCTCTTTCTCACCTCCTCTTTCCCCTCTCCTCCTCCTTTCCTTCCCCTCTTATTTTCCCTCCCTTCCTCCTCTTCCCTCTCTCCATCCTCTTCCCTCCCTTCTCCTCCCTCCTTCTCTTTCCTTATTTCTTCTTTACTTCCCTCCTTCTCCTATCCCTCCTTCTTTCACCTCCCTCTTGCTTCTTCTCTCTCCTCCTCCTCTTCTTTCTCAACAAGAATGTTTTCTATCTTTGTTAGGGTAACACAGAAACTGTGTGTGGGACAAGTGCAACATGGAAATTATCCAAGTTCTTTGTGTCTTTTGTGTCCCCTTTATTCACTCTTAATTCAGTTCTCTCCAGGAATCGGATTCCCTCTACAAATGTGGAATGGGAATGAATGTGTAGTACAAAACAAGGAAGCCTTTATTCTTTTCAGCTGTTGAGATTAGGGAGTTTGTACTGAAGCCTATTTTCAGTTCTCCTAACAGACCATTCAAGAATGGGTGTAAGAAGAAGGTATGTAGGTACTTTATTCTTATCATGACAGAACACCAGACAAAAAGAATTTATGGAAGGATTTATTTTGACTCACAGTTTCATCCAGCTAGACCGGGATTTATAGTACCATTGAGTGACCAGAAAATTTTTTGAAAATTTCTTAAGTTTGTGTCATCTCCCCTCCCTATAATAACTTTTTGTCATGATTAATTTTCAGGGTCAACTTGATCAGATCTACAATTATATTGGAGACAACCATCTAGGTATATTGGTGGCAGGAACTTCTAGATTGGTTTAAATGAGGGGGGAAAGACCTACCCTACATGTGGGAAGCATTTAGTCCATTGACTGTGGTACTGAATTAAACAAAGAAAACAAAGAAAGTAGAATACCAAGACAGAAGTCTCTCTACTTCCTCACTGTGGATGATCAGCCACTTCATTGTCTGCCGTTATGCCTTCCCTAAGGTGAAGGATGATACCTTCAAATTGTGAGCCATGACCCCTTCTCTCTCTCTCTCTCTCTCTCTGTGTGTGTGTGTGTGTGTGTGTGTGTGTGTGTGTGTGTGTATCAGAGTGCACTGTGTCCCTGTAGCGGACCAAGGGTCAATTCAGGAATCATCCTGGATCGTTTCTATCTCCATTATTTTTTTTTTTACTCTGAGATTTCCCAGGTTTTGCCAACCAAAGCCAGAAGTGCAGGTCACCACCATTCTGCAGGACCCAGGATCTGAACTCAGGTCCTTCTTTCAAGGCAGAGTCTTAACCCCTAAGCCATCTCTCCATCTTAAACCCTTCTTTTTTTAAGTTGCTTTTGTTAGGTATTTTGTTACACAACAAAAGTAATCAATTTACGCCTTTTCTTCAGTGTTGTCCTTGAATGGCCAGTTAGACAAAGTTAGGCTGTGGTACCAGTTCAATGTCTGTCTTTCTTTTTGAATTACATGTCCATCCTACATTTGTAGATGGATCCCTGAATCTTCATTGCAAGATCTGTGTTATAGTGGTTTCTTTCTCTGAAATGCTGTTGATTGTCATACCAAGGGAGGAAGGTAGAGGTTCATTGAACACTAACATGAAAGTGATACGCATCACGTTTGCTCAGATATCTTGGCCAGAACTGGCCTCCTGTCCACAGCTAACTTCAAGAAGAAAGAACCTATTAGTTTACCATTCAGTACTAATGAAAAACCAAAATATTGCAATTATACCTTGCACACTTAACTTCTGTGTGTGTGTGTGTGTGTGTGTGTTCATATGGTCTTATTTTCCCTGTCTAGACAGGTTAACCAGCATTAACAAGACTACAGGACAATTAGTTCAATTTGAATTTTAGATTAGGTTCACAGCTACCACTAGGCTGTCGCTGCTAACATCAGCGCCTCCTCTCGCTCGCCAAGCTCCAGCCAAAAGAAAAGGGGGGTAGGTAAGGAAGTCGTTATACCATGGCTTGTACTAAGTAGACCACTTGCAAATCCGAGGTGGCAAAGCACCCAGGAAACAACTGGCTACAAAAACCCCTTGTAAGAGTGCGCCCTCTACTGGAGGGGTGGAGAAACTTCATTGTTACAGGCCTGGTACTGTTGCACTTTCCTGAAATTAGGCACTACCAGAAGTCCACTGAACTTCTGATTCACAAGCTCCCTTCCCAGTGTCTGATGTGAAAAATTGCTCAGGACTTCAAAATAGATCTTTGCTTCCAGAGTGCAACTATTGGTGCTTTGCAGGAGGTAAGTGAGGCCTATCATATGGTTGGCCTTTTTGAAGATACCAACCTGTGTGTTATTCATGCCAAACGTGTAACAGTTATGCCAATTACACATGCCGCATAAGAATCTACTATGATGGGAAATATTTCATTCTCAAAAAAATAAAGATTTTTTCCCCTCTTCTTCCTGTTATCAATAGTTCTGAATGTTAGATGTTTATTTTCCATGGTGGAAATTAGAGGACAGGAATCAGGTATTGGCAGTTTTTCCATTTTCATTTATGTGTGAATTTTTAATATAAATGCAGGATATAAAGCATTAATGCGAGTCAAATGTTTCGGCGAACAAATTTCAGCAGCTCAAGTTTATAACAATGATAAATAAACCTGTTAAATTTTTCTGGACAATGCCAGCATTTGGATTTTTTTGAAATAAGTAAATTTCTTATTGATGGCAACTAAATGGTGTTTGTAGCATTTTTATCATACAATAGATTCCATCCATTCACTATACTTTTCTAACTAAGTTGTCTTACATGCAAATACATGTTTTTAATGGTGTCTGTCTACTGTGATGTTCCTGTAAGTTTGCTACTAAAATACATTAAACTAAAAAAATTTTACATTAGTGACAGATAATATGTGGCATAAATTATATCCTGATGAGCAATTAAAGGAAACCTCAAATTTGTCTAGTTTTTTTTTTGTTATTGTCGTTTTGTGTGTGTATGTGTGTGTGTGTTCATGAATATGTGCGGAGAGCAGAGGAAACTTCTGGGCATTGACTCTCACCTTCCATTCTTTTTGTTTCTGCTGCTGCGTGTCACGTTCTGGGCAGGCCACCTGGCCTGTGCACTTCCAGGTGATTCTCTTGTTTCTGCCTCTCACCTCACCAGAGAAATGTTGGGGTTACAGATGTGTGCCATTGTATCTGGGTTTCTGCATATGTTTCAGTGACTTGTACAGCAAAGGTTTTTATCTCCTAAGCCATCTTCCAGGCCCTCATTTTTTTCCCTTATCTTGTCTGAATTCTTGTTGAGGTTGTCTATACTACATAGAGATTTATCACTTCTCTGTCTGGTGTTTTGAATTTTAGATCTGCAGGGCCCCTTGGAAATCACATGGACAAACTTCTTTGCAGTCTGGTTCTTAAAAATCAAGGCAGACTCTAACTTTCTAAAACAAAGTAGTCAGAACAATAGATTCCAATGAAGAACAAACTAGCTTTCATTGGGCTGGAAAGGTAATGGTAAGAAATAAATATTCTCTTCTAGCTGCCTTCCTTAGAGTGGAGCGTATTTCAAGGCACACTTTCAGTGTGGCCCCTGTGCCCACTTGCACTGTAGTGACATGAGCGGCTACCCAGGAAATAAGACTTTTGGAGAAAATGATCTTATCATAGTCCTTCCAACGTTTTATTGATTTTTTTTTAAATGTGAAATAGTTTCAAGAGAAAGGCAGACCAAGAAGCCAGACATGGTAATCACATCACGTGTGGGGCAGAAATTATGCTTATTTCCCCAGTGAAATAAGACTTCTCAGGCCTCAGTGGAGACAGACGAATTTAGCATGTTGGAATAGCAGGGTGGGTCATTGCCTGGGTGGCAAGCTATGTAAATATTAATGGAGATTCCAAACTCTACTGTGTTTGCAGTAATTTAGATGCCGTGTTAGCAGTTGAGGGTCAAAGCGACAAAAGGGAAGAACAGCGTGGGTGAGACTTGGCTCTCTTTTGGTCCAGGAAAATTCTTTTCTAAGAGTTCTTTTTGTCTCTTCAGTATCTGTGGTCATCTGACAGTCTCTCCATCATTCCAAGGTCTACTTTTCTCTAGCAATTCACCCGTTTTTTGCCATGAATTTTTTTTTTGTATCTTTCTTTCAAAATTCACAGTGTCAGTCTTTGAGAAAATCCCAAACAGATTTGTCTTCCAAGACCTTTATGTCTGTGGAGCAAGCCATGAAGAAACACTTGAACAGTGGATGAAATAAGAAATATTCTAAGCTAAGCCAGATTTTCCAGCATCATAACTAGTATTCTTCCCCTCCCCCACTTCAACCCACGCATCCCAAGATTAAAGAAAAGCAGCTGAAAAAAATAATATTTTTGGTTAAAGTTTATGCAGCTCCTGTTTTTGTTTTTTCATTTTATTTAACTGTAGGATAAGGGAGGAAAGCTTCCAAAATTTGCCTTTCAATTGCCAAAAAAAAAAAAAAAGAATATGCAGGAAAAAAAATGATATAGAGATAATGGAGTTGATAGGCATTTGGAAAGTCCTTCTACCTAAGGGACTTTTTGAGCTGGATACAATTGGAGAAGGAAAGGCTGGAGGTATAGTTAACGTGTCTGCCAGATGGCCCAAAACAGTTAAGGTTTTGTTAACAAGAACAGGAATGCATGGGTGATACTAGGATAAAATATTTGTGAATGACCAACATCTGGGGGCATGTGTGTGTTTGTATGTGTATATTGCATGTGTGGTTAATACTACATTTGTATGCAGAGCTGTAGGAACAAAAAGTGTCATGCAAACAGGGAGATGGTCTCTGGATCATTTCAATATCCTGAAAGTTTGTAGAACTAGTTTGTGAATGACTCATGAAGTCTAGTACCTGTTTAGGATGTGAAGTCATTGAAGACAGTCATTTGGGATGATTTGAAAATCAAGGATAGGTTCTCCTTCCACATTTGTAGCAACTATAATGCTTGAGCAAAATTCATATGTAATATAACAATAATATCCATTATGTAATTATTGTTAATGCCTAAGATTGCTACAGTTACTTTTCTTTTTATTGTTGTGAGTGGTACTCATTCACTGCTTAAGGGGAAAAGGGAGATTATTTGCCTTATGGTTCCAAAGGGAATTAGTCCATTTTATGGTGAGAACCACAGAGCAAAAGAAATGGCTGTAAGCAGAAGAAGGAGGCCAATTCAGGTCATAGCAACCATCTGGAGGCAGACCAGAAGCAGGATCAGGCTACCATACCTCCAGCCCCCCCCCCATGATATGCCTTTCTCCAATATGCCTGTCTCCCCTCTCAAAGATTTCAGGACCTTGTCAAATGTTATCAACAACTCAGGATGCAAACACATGGGCCTGTGTGGAGGGGGCAACTCAGAATTGAAGACCATTTCTATTGTTAAGTGTTTTGGAAGTGGAAGGCAATTGATGTCATGAAATGTTTTGGGAGGTCCATGCCTCTAATCTTAGCATTTAGGGACAGAGACAGGAAGATTGGAAGTTCAATGCCATCCTTGGATATACTAGGTTTGGGTCACATGAGATCCAGTCTCAAAAACAAGCAAAAGAGCAAGACTACAGAAGAAAGGCAAACAAAACCAGCTAAATGAAGACAAAAACAGGGAATGTTTCAGTTGTTAAGGAATTCTTAATCCAGCTATTTTTACGAAGAGGAGATCTTTGAAAAACATAACTGAATTTTGCGAAAGGAAGGACTCCATAGTTCTCAAGAGTCTGACATCAAAGCATCGTAAAAAGAAAATTGGGGCAGGTACTAGACAAGGGAAGAGGAACTTTCCCCACTTAATGGCTTTGTCCTCTAAGCTACATATACTTATAACAGAGACCTGACTCTCTTGCCAACACAAGCACCCCAAAATGAGCCCTGCAGGCAGAGGGACAGAAGAGTAGGAAGAATTCAGCTGGATTAAAGGAGGGAGGGGAGGACGAGTAAGGAGAAGGGTGGGTAGGGAGGGAGGGAGAGGAGGGAGTGGATGGGTAGGAGGTTGGGGCAATGACATAAACTGATTTTGTTTGTATATGAAAAACTCTTAATAAAAAGTCTGGCATCAGGGCTTACAGTGCTACTTAATTTCTTCTCTGCTTTTTCCAGTAATTTGTCACCTTTCGCTTAGACTGGCTTCCTCTATGAGCCCTGAACAGCTGCTACTGGATGCTTTAGTCTTATGATCTTCAAAGCTTCCCACTGGAGAAATTTGATACCAAAAACATTCACAGAACTGAGTATGGTGGCACAGACTTGTAATCTTAGCACCCAGGGAAGTTGAGGCTCTGGAGTAGAGAGCTTAACTGAAAGTCTCAGCCAAACCAGGCCAAGCTAAACAAATAACCTAAACAAACAAACAAACAAACAACAAACAAACAGAAAACCTTCCAAGAGCAGGACTATGACCAAGTTTGCCTTTCAGGTCTCCCTTTAAGTCCCAGGGAAAGTGATGCCATGATGTGTACTGATGATAGACCCTTGTGTTCCTTTAGTAGTAAAGTGCCAATATTATCCACTTGGCTGATGAAATCCTTCTACCCTGTTATGACAACATTTACTCGACTTGATTTCCTACAGTGGTTCACCTTAAGAACTAAACTAGTGGGGCTGGAGAGGTGGCTCAGGGGTTAAGGAATTGGGATCCTAGACCCCACGTACAGACGCCAGGCAGAAGCAGGGGGGGGTGGAGGGGGCTGCGTTTCTGGTCCTGGTAGGGCGGAGCCTGTGAATCCCAGGGCAGAATAAACAAGGAGGAGGTGGAGGCGGTCCATAGTGGTTCCCGAATTCCTCTGTAGTTCAACACACACACACACACACACACACACACACACACACACACACACGCACGCACAATTGAATAAATAATAACAAAAGGATGCTTTAAAAAAAAAGAACTAAACTAGTATTGATAATTAGATTATGAAGTCCTGAAGAACAGAAACCATATTTTGTAGCACTTCTTTATTCTCTGCTATTTCTTAGGAAAGCTTTAAAATGTATGCTAAGTATTAACATGGTTAGATCCTTGTGATAATGGGGTTAGGTGCTCAAAATCTTATGACTTTGGTTTTCTATAGCAAATTTAAGTTTGCTATTGTTCAACATAAGCCATATTAAAGAAGAATTGGAGTAAGTTATAGTTAAGTTAGTGAAGAAGTTGTGGAAAGTTAATTTGCCAGTATTACAAGGGTTTTTATTTTGAGTACTTGCTTAAATTTTTTTAAAAAAAGCTTTTTCTTTAGAGTATTGTAAGAGTCTTAGATTTGCAATTACAGGTAATTGATAAATACCTCATTTATTCAAAGAACTTTTTGTAAGTGCCTTTGCTAATCTTTTCATACTGGATGAAGGATGTCTGGTTTCAATCTCTGCACTGGTGGCCTTACACAATACCTCTCCATACCATAAGAAAAGTTATATGTTGGTTAAGGCAGAAAAGTTGACTCAGCCTACTGAAAGTGCTGACTTATAAGCTTGCTTCCCACACACATTTTTTTTTCCACACTATAGTGCCCTCCCTCTTATTGGCTCCTACATCTTTGAAGTTCACAGTGAATAACTATTATAGCAGCTCCTATGCATAACTAATCCTGTCTGAAGTGTCTCTCCTGGAAGTATTTGAGAGCTGTATTTCTTTTCCCAGTATGGATTATGTAAACATTTGTTCCATTCACAAGTACCACATTAATGCCTAAATCTCTGAAAAAAAAAATCCTAGAGCCTTTTCTGCCTTCTCTGTCTAGACAGAACCTTGTTAGTGTTTGTCTGATCATATGGGTACTCATGCCGGTAATATTAATTGCTGGGCAATGAGCCAAAGAAAGACAACCATATCTACCAATTAAATTTGCCGAGCTTACAGGGTGGTTTATAAAGTCAACATGCTGGGCAAGGTTTACATCTGACCAGGGAAATTATTGTTTTCTGATCCCCAGTTGGCTGTCAGCCATCTCAAACACAAGACAGATGTTCCCTTTACTGGGGTCAGGGTTATCTTGGGGTGGGATGAATAGTTGCTGGTCCTGGGGTTTGCTACTTTGCCTGCTGAAGAAGAACAAATAAAATGATTTCTAAATGCTTTGGGAGTGGGGGTGGGGAGTTTTGTTTTGAATGCTGGATGCTAACATCACAGGGGCAAACTCCCCAACTCAGATGTTGTTGGTTAGTTTGTTTGATCTGAGGACAACTGAATCTATTATCTCAAGGGGTGAGAGCTAATACTATCTCATAAAGATTACAATGACAAGCACAAACAAGGTATCATTCTGATATATTGGTTTCTTATCAGGCATCAAGACAAAAATATGGAGAACTGAAAACACAAGAGTTTGAAATAGCATCAAAGTAATTTGTTGTTTTTTGAAGTATAAAGTTTTATTAATGTTTTCTTTTAATAGAATTGAGGTATATAATAGCTTGAAATGGAGTGAAGGTTTTGAAATTGAGACCTTTTTTTTTTTTTTTTTTTTGTACTGTTCTATGTCGAGTATGTGTAGACTGCTCATAGGATTCCTTCTGGCTTCAGTTTGTCTTCGGGAATGGCTTGGTTGTCTATTAGGTGCTATGAAAACTAGCCAGGCACCATTTCAAGACAAGAGCAAGGTTGTAGGCAGGCCATATTTGTGTGGAAAGCCGTTCTGAGCACGGACTCCAGGATCACTGTTGCGAACCTTCATAGACATCGCCTGACCCTGGGCAATCTGGAGAGAAGCAGGGGGCAACAAGTTAGTGAAACTTCTTGCACGCTTTTGAGAGAGCAAAGCACGCAGCATTTCATAAGGCTGGAGATGCATTGCCAGGGCGATATATCTATTCTGAGAATTGTATACTCACTTGTGCTCTGGATACCAGGCTGTATTTGGTGGTTGACTAGAAAATACTATGCTATTTATCTATTTAAGGCCAAACATCTCCAAGATTGCTTTTTAAGCCTATAATTGTCCATGAAAATAAACAGAAATTCCCTTCCTTGTTTGAATGGCTTTTCTCTTTAGCTCATTCTGTAATCCTCTTATAGAAGTGATGTCTGTCTTTCAGATCCCCCCTTCCCCTTGGTCACGGTACTACTCTCTGTACCTTGTTCTTTGGGGGACATGGTGGTCTAGACTCTGTCTTACTTAGCTTTCCTGAGGGCTGTTGAGTGAGGTATCCCTCCCACACAGCGTGCTCCATCTGTCTGAGTGTGTGGTCATCCTTGGGCCAGGCTTCTGCTTCTGTGAACTCCCGCTGAACACCCTCGTGGCTCCCTTTTCTTGTTGTCTGCCAAGCTATGCACCCATCCCTTCTTGGGGAAGTTCCCTTTTCTCCCACACAGTCAGTGTTCAATAAAGTGAGGCCCCTTAACCTCTGACTTTCTGCAGCTGGAATCTTTCAAGCTAATGAGTGCTGTTTGTGTGCGTGTTCATGGCGCGCTTTCTGATGATCTTCTCCATTTATCAGGCATGAGATTTGGGGAATTTTTTTTTTTTTTTGGCTGATTTTTTTTGCTGCTTTGCAGCTGACAGTAATGTGACTTCGGCGTTATCAGGCATGTAATACGGCCAAAGCTGAAAGTGGAGCTCCAGCGCAGTGGCTTCCTTTTGTAGAGTGCACTGCTTAGTCCACTGCAGTGTGGACAGGCCACGTGTTAGCACTGAAGCAGTGGAAACAGAGGAGGGCATGAGGAAGCTGGTTGTACTTGGGGAAGCTATCAGGATCAGCATCATTTTAGACAGCGTCGTTCCTTCCATCTTCCTTCACGAGGATATTAGACATTGGTATCAGATAGTAAAATGAATCATTAGGTCATGGTAACATTAGACAGCAAGGATATCATTTTGGAGTACAGGTCACAGCTTTCTCTCTCTCTTTCTCTCCCTCTTTTTAAACAGTGGCATCATTGCTTCTTTTGTGGAAATTTTTCTTTTGGCTATATGACTATGAGTCAGTTTCTTTACCTGCAAACATTGTTAGGGGAAGCTACAGAATTGTATTTTTCCTTTTCTCCCCCTCACTTTTTTTTTTCCTCCTGGTACAGAAAAAAATTCACTACACTGTCTGACCTATGGGTTGGATTTTGGGTTTGTAACTGGCTGAAGGAAGCTTTCCTCATTGGGAATAAAAAAGTAGGAGGAGCTGGGGCTGCTGGGATTACACAGCAGGACTTCTGAAGGCTGTGGGTTTGAAGAGATGGCATGATTCTCTCAGGACTCTGCAGCCAGTTACTGGGATCTAGTTCTGCCCAGCATCTCTCCTGCTGTGTCTTTACCTCGTTATCTGTTGCACAACTAATGTCAGGTTCTATTGAGTGTCCTATCTCCTGATAATTCTACCTAGAGACATTAATCAGGTTTTCTGTTCAATCAAAACACCTGGCTTTTATTTCCTCCCCTGTGATTTATAATAATAAAACTTAAAATGGTCACATACATATTTTCCATACAGAGCTAAGTCATTCGGAGCATAGGTTTCAGTGTGCTTTCAGTAACACAATAAGCTTGAGGTTCATTGGAGACAGAATCAACATCAGTTATAAAGCAGAATAAGCCCAGAGCAAACTGTCAAACTATAATTGTCAGAGAATGAAATGTGATAGGAGATTGTGTACGAATGATAATTTAAACAAGGTAAGAATACGTTTGTAAGATGAAAGTAAAAATTCTAACAAATAAATAAGAAAAAACAATTAGCATGGTTTTTGATAAAATTACAAGATTTCTGAGTGTAATGATGCTATACAGCAGTGTATCTTGATTTTATGGTAAAGTTTTCTTTCTCTGTATGAAATCTTACTGTCAAAAAGAGTTCACAGCAACTTGAAAATTATTCTCAGCAAAATCTATAGAAATACATTAGGAAGAAATTCTCCATTAATTATTTCACAATCAACTTTGCCTGATTCTACTAATTTGAAATTGATGATAATTTGGATATATGTTTGAAGCAAATGTTGACATACATATAAAACACATGTGTAATGTAATACACATAATTTGAGATATAATTTTTAAATATACACATATAATACAAAGATATATAATTTAACCTGTTAAAAACTAATCTTTAGCATAGTAGAGTTCTTATACTAGTGGGCAGACCAAGAAGTGGCCCCAACCTATGCCACTGAGTTCTGAACCCTCACTAGTGTAGATGACTCGGAGGGAAATTAGATGCTCTGGAGGATGGGAGGGTGAAAGCAGGAAGCACCAAGAGAGGAGGAGGGAAAGAAAAGGGTGAGAGTGGGAAAGGAGAGAATGGTATGGGGGACAACAGGGGAGATGGGAGGGGGAAGGAGAAGAAGAGGGTACCTATTGAGCTTGTATAACTAGGCAAAAATGTAATAATAAAAAAATTAAAAGCAAAAAACCCCAACCCAAGCTGATCTTTAAATACATGGAATGATTAATTAGCATATTTGTTGTTTTCATTCATATACTTCATATGAATAAATGGTAGTTGAAATTACAAATGTAGATTTTAAAAAGTACTACAATTAATGCTGTTGGCTATATTGTAATGATACTATCATTGATTCTTATTAATGAGTGATAAAATAAAATATTTCCTAATGTCTGCCATTTGTAAATTACTGTAGCAATTAAGAAAAAATATAATTTATGTATGAACAACAGTTAAGTCTAAGTCACAAGAAAGCCAAAGTTGATGTAAAAATGCCTAAGGAGGTCAGCAGAGAAAGGCAATTGTAGCTTGAATGGCTATTCAGTGGCTCTGTCATGAACCACTCTGAATTCACTCATGAGCATAATAAATGTGGACAGGTAGAAAGGAAGATGTAGTACGCTTTTTACGTGAGCAATATGTAAGTTTAACTTTAGCAAGAATTAAGATTTCTCTAGTAAAGACTGGGAAGGTGATTTGGGACTAAGATGTGGAGAATTTTGAATATTAAGATAGCTATTGTGAACAATGAAGTCATTGAAAGTTTTAATGAATACTTATCAATACATCAATAAAACATACAATGTTTTATTTACCTCCACCAAAGTAGATTTATTGCTAATTGTTTACTAAATATGTGGAGTTACTCTTCTCTGTGGCTGTCAGAAACACCCAAAGTCAAGCAATTTCATGGGAAAAAGGAAGATCTATTCAGCTTATGGCTCCAGGGAGGAGATACAGTTTTTCGTGGTGGAAGTGGAATGGTTGGTGGCAGAAGCTGGAGACAACCTAAGTCACATCCATTTGGTAGATTGAAAGCTGTGAATGCCAGTTGCAAGAGCATACCTCTCCTGGAAGTAGGGTGGTACTAATCACCAGTGATTGCTTTCCTCCTCTGAGCCTCTACCTCCTAAAGGTGCCATGGTTTTCCCGAACACGAGTCTGTGAGAAGCACATTCAAATCATGAAAAAGTGCTTATAAGGGCCAATGTTCTAAGTCTTGTAAGGAAATATGAATTTAGTAATCATAATATCTGTCATCATGCAATTTTCAACCCACTTTGTATTTATATAGATGTATAGCTTATATCAGAAAATTGTATGTACAAATAACTATTGAGTAGGTTAGAATATGGCAAGAGCTGTGGGACATTGTAGACAAGTTCTTTACTTATTTTCATTTTCTTATTTGCCTATTTTATTGCTATTAATTTCACAAATAGGATTCATGTTGACATTTCCATATGTGAACATATATTTAAAATTCACTGATCATGTCTAAACACCCTTCTACCCTCTTCCTGCTTCTCCTAAGTTTCTTTACTAGTTCCTAATAGCATCACTTTTATTTTTCTGTCATACCTTTTTTCACAAATGAAAAAGAATCACACAGAACTTATAAATATTTCACTTAACATGGTGTCCCATAGTTTCATTCATTTTCCTGCAAATAAAAGACTTAATTCTTCATCGTTACATAATGTTGTTTACTCACAATATTCTTCATCCACTTATCTATTGGCACCTAGACTCAAATTTCACATTTTGACTATTGTTAATAATGTTACAAGAAAAAGGTGTGCACATCTCTTTTCTATGCTGAATCTACCATTTTCCAGCTCGATTGTATGTTAGTTCTATTTTCAATGTTTAGAGGAGCTACCATACTATATTCTATACCTACCATACTAACATCATTCCCACTAACACTGAATAATGATTTCTTTTTCTCCAAATCTTCACAAATATCCATTCTAACTCAGGTAAAATGGAAATCCATAATTTCCATTTATCTGATGACTGAATTAGTGTTTTATTATAGTTATTGGTGATTTGCTTTTCCTTAATAAATGTCTATTCAGATTTTCACATCCTTTGAACTATTTCCTTACATTTTTAAGTTCTTTATGTATTTTAATCCTCCATGTCAGGAATAAATGGCAAAGGGTACTTATTCTCCTTTGCTATGCAAAAACTTCGATTGTAATTCCAGTTGCCAATTCTTGCATTTGTTCCCTGTACTTTCAAAGCCCTATTCAGGAAATGTTTATCTATGCCAATTTAATGTAGTGCTGTCGTTATTCTAGAAGTTCCAAGTAAGTTTTAAGTCTTGAACTCACCTGTCTGCTTTGCTATTTTTTGTGGGCGAGGTAAGGGTGGACTAGCAAGATGGCTCAGTGGGTAAATGTGCTTAGCACAAACTAGATAACCTGAACTAAATCTCTGATACCCACAAAAATGGAGAGTTCCAACTTCACAAAGTAGTCCTCTTATTTACATGTGTGCACTTTGCCACACTAATGTATGCACACACACACACACACACACACACACACACACACACACACATTGTTTTGCACCAATCCCATTTTTGGTTATTTATTATTTAATTTATTTTTGAAGTTTCATATGCAAGTATAATTTTGTCTTTTATCCCCTAATATTCTCCCCCTTTCTATCACTGATTCTCCCTCCCACTCCCCTTTCCCTTACTTGTGATATCCATTAGACCTGATCTAGGATGCCAGCATTGGGGCATGATTGGCCCACCAGTGGACTACTTGTTCACTTAATGATTGCCCCATCTCATGACTTCTGCATCACATGTCTCTTAGTGTGGCACTGTATCTCTTGAGAGCTTCACTTCTTTATGGTGAGATTTTGATAGGTCAAGTGTTGTGGAGGTCTTGTGAGGTAGGTATTGCTGTATAGAGTTTCTGGGTATGGGGCTGGAGAGATGGCTCAGGAGTTAAGACTCTGTCTCACATGTAGAAGGTTCTGAGTTCAGATTTCAGGTATCACTTAAAAAAGGCAAGGCAGAAATGGTGGTGATCTGTATTTCTGGCTCCTAATGGGTGGAGCCTGGAAAATCTGAGAGAGAAGCAAGAAGGAGATAGAAGGAATCCAGAGTGATTCCTGAAGTCACCCTTAGTCCTCTACAGAGACACATAGTGTCCTCTGATACACATACGCACATACACACTAAAGTTGAAAAAATAGAGTTCATGGGTATAGCAATCCTGGTTGATAAAGGAAGGATTCTATCAGGGTGTAGTTCTCTTCCCAACTCTCAAGGTCTGTGTTCTTATTGTCCACTGTTTTGCAAAATTCCATGAAGTATGGAATTATTTACATGTCCTGTTTCAGGCTAAGCTTTTCAGAATTATTTTCACTTTGCAATTTGGCCTGTTGTGATTCTCTGCATTGCATCTTCTCTATTGCAGAAGGATATTTCTTGGTTAGATGCTGAATGCTTCTTTGATCTAAAGTTATAAAAATATATACATGTTTTTAAACAATTCGAAAAAATAGGA
Organism: Typhlomys cinereus; assembly: GCA_023101885.1. Taxonomy (NCBI): domain Eukaryota; kingdom Metazoa; phylum Chordata; class Mammalia; order Rodentia; family Platacanthomyidae; genus Typhlomys; species Typhlomys cinereus. Next base: position 6,640,256 of record JALPQD010000059.1, on the reverse strand, counting down.
AAACCTAATGCACAAAGGTAGAACATTGATGACTTAGAAAATATTGTAGTTGGAACCCAAAGGAAGAGGAAAAGGTAGTAGGACTAGAAATGTGGAAAGGTTTAATTCATGTCCTGGCAATAAATACACATGTGGGGAAAATACAACAAGGACTATAGGTTCTGGAATTAGTGAAGGGACAGTGCAGCGAGTGAGAGAGTTGAAAGTAAAGAAGTTACAGCTAGGGAGAATTTTAGGAGCCTTTACAGTAGTGCTGGTGGGTCTATAAAGATCAGAACTTTAGTCTTAATTAGCCTCTCATCAGTCTGCATGTTCCACATGGACAGTGAAAATGTTAAATGGAAAACAGATTCTAAAATGCAGGATAATAGATAGGACTCAATGAATGACTACACTGGGAGATCAAGGTTAAGGAGGAATTAAGGATAATTTCATGATGTAAGTCATTCACTCAAGAATAATGCCTGTCTTAAATAAATCATGGGAAAAAAACAGAAGGGAAGAGTTATTTTGATTGCATGGAAATAGCGCCAGCTCCATGACTATAGGAGGCAGGTCAAGGGTGTTCATTTCCTTTCTTCCATCTCCAGTACCATTGAAATAAGAGGCAAATAGGCTACATACACTGGTAACAGACAGGAAAGTGGCAGATGGGACTTTGCCAACTTTCTGGAAGACAGAACAGGGAAACGTGAAAAGAGATAGACTGGAGGTGGCCCCCGAGTCATGGGCACATGGGGAATGGGATGAAAGATGAACCAAGGTCAGGTTGGCAGATGAGGAGAGTAGGAAGCTGGAGCCATGGATGGAGGTTGGTCTGCAGGATGCAACGGCTGCATCTACCTCCGCCTCCTGGTGACAAGCAGCTGTATGTTCTCTATCCAGGAGAAAAGTACCTCCAATGAAAACATCACATTTGGTATATTTTGTGGTATGAGAGAGGTTTTCATCTTTCTGTAATAGTTAATCTGCCTGAAGAAAACCGATGTTTCTAGAAAACCACCATCTTTATCTGGCAGCCAAAATGCCCATTGAACATTCAAAATCCTCCCAGTCCATAGTTCTGCCAACAACTATTCAGCTTGTGGAAATTCTTTCCACTCACGGAAAGGGCCTGTGTAAAACTAACACAGAAGCCCTACCTGATATGTAGATTCTAGTAAGCACTTCATTCTTAAATACAAATGAATATGTAATAAGAATACATAATTAAGAAAAAAGTCAAGGGGCTAGGAAGATGGCTCAATGAATAAAAGTGTTTGGTATTTAACTGTAAGAACCTGAGTTCAAATCTCCAGACCCCACATAAATACCAGGCACATAGCACAAAAGCCTTTAATCCCAGTGCTCCTATGAGGAGATGGGAAAGGAGACAGGAGAATTTCTGTGAGCTTCCCTGGCTTATACTATAGAAAAACAGCAGAGAGGCAACAACTTTGCTTGTTGCAAGCAAAGTTGAAGGAGATGCAACTGAAAGTTGAGGATGTACTCACATGAATGTATACATGTGTGCATGCAAGTACACACATATGAAAATAAGTCAATAGATAGGAGGGAGATAAAGAACAAGGTCAAAGTCTCTACACAGACTGTATGTTCAGAAAGTTCTAGTAGGTCTGAAAGCTATCCAGTCATGTGAGGGGAAGAGATCCCAGGACTCAGTGTGAAAATGACTTTAAGAAGGCATAGCAATTGTTACATGTTGGAGAGTCGACTTCTGGGTATCACAGAAGCATGTTTATTTCTACTTACAAGAGGAAAATATGATAATTACCTCCTCTTCTTTGCCCTCCAAACCAAACCAAATACCAACACCTCAAAAAAGTCAGGGTCTAAGCACAAAGTGGACGAAAGTGTTTTAGGATTTATATCTGTTCTGGGCACGTGGTAACAGTATATGTTTGACTGTACACATGAACTGGATGAAAGAAGGGCATTCCAAGAGGGGGATTTGAGACAAAGGATACCAAAGATATTGTTTTCCTTTTACTTTTTGCTGGATCATTAGTTCTTTATACAACCATCTTTTATAAGGACAAGGAGGGTCGCTGTTCAGATGTTGGAAATTAAGAGACATGTGCTGAGTGATATTTATAGCATTATGTGATGCTTTTGTGTTCTGGGTGCTATTCTTGTGTTGACCAACATAATGACATGGTACATAACATGGTGCAATAGAAAGGGTAATATAGGATAATACATGCTACCTTCTTGGATTTATGGTAAATAATATAGGAATAATCATAATATCATAAATGTTGTTTGTCTCATTTTTAGAATCAATGTATATGTTAAGCATTAATGATAATGGTTTTAGCACAGAACATATATTATTAAATTAGGCTCTGGTGACTGAATTAGAAGAGAAGAAAAATAAAATGGTTAATACCCATAATACCTGGCACAATGAGAAGTCATGAAAATATGTCAGTTGGTAGAGTGCTGGCCTGCCAGGCAGAATGTTTGGGATTCAGGAACCCATAAACTGGTTTGGTGATGTACGTCTATAATCCCAGCACTTTAAAGGTAGATCAGAAGTTCAAGGTTATTCTTTTAAACATTGAATTTAAAACTAGCCTGGGATATGAGAGACCATATAATTGCATATTTTTGGTATTTTTTTTCTTTTGGTTTTTGTTTGGTTAGTTTTACTACACAATACTATTTTTTAACTGAAACAGATTGCCCCACCCCATTCTCTAGAAGTAAGCACTTCTCTGTGTATTCGATAGAAGCAGGGAGGAAATTTTAAAGCCAATCTGTCGAGCTCTAGTATAGACAAAAGCCAGATCTGAGGGAAAGGCATCCTGAGGTAATGGCTACTTAAGGGGGAATGGTCTTGTCGGAAGGGTTTAGAGACTTTTCTTTTTTTGATAATAAAAGTAATGGATATCCATATAGAAAATTAGTAAATGACAAAAATGTAAAAACAGTTCAAGTTCGTAACTAAAGTATTTTGCTAACTGATGCATAATCAAACTTCCAAAGCAGGACCTGTGGGACTGTGATTAACATGAAAAAGTTTTTTTACATGCTAGAAAATGTTTTAGTAGGGCTAACAATTTTAAAATTATAAAGCAAAACTCTCTCAAAATGCTTTGATCTAGTTTTCCTCAGAGTGGAATTTGTGTTTTCTTTTGAAATTTGAGTGAAAACATGTGTATGTGTATAAAGTTTTATTTTCTTAAAAAATATGTGGGCTTTTCTTGTCCAACAATATGAGATTTTCTATCATTCCCAAGATATTCTTCATCCGAATGAACTGTGGACATTACTGTAACACATGATGAGTCGGTGGCTTAGCACACAGTTCATTCCCTGGTGGCTGTAGATGTGGGCATTCTGCTTGTTTTGGGGTTAAGCCAAATATGAACCATATCTGTCTGCTTGGGACTGGCTGAGCTCTGAATAGAGCTGGTAGATTCTCTCCTTGTCATCTCAGTATCTCTGTGGATAATCTCAGACTTAATCTGGTTCCTGTCTTTTTTCACCCATCTGGCTTCTTTCTTTTTTATTTTAAAACATCTGTCTGAAACTTCTAAAGTTACCTTCATGACTGTTTAGTTATTTAGAGTAATGTTTCTTTTTGGTGGAAGTAGGTGCATATTAACCTCTTGTGCAGAACAGAAGAAATTAATTGCAAGCTTTTGGCAGCCCTTTGTATGCCTGGAGAATGTTCAGGTCGCTCATGTATATGTCTTCTCTGGTTAATACTTGTTCAATAAGTTACCTTGGGGAACAAAGCATTATCCTCTTCCTCCTAAGTATTCATGGTCTCTGTTAATAACTGTAGGTTCTCTCATCAAATTGATATGAATGAAGGTCAGACCTGTATAAGTTATGAATAAATATATAATATCTTCTCTAGGCTTTTTGTTTTTGTATACTTTATAGTTTTGTTAACAATTACCATCTCAGTAATGATAAAAATAATCTCTTTTAAAAATTTGTCATACCTTTATTGAGGAATTAATTTAGGTGACAATGATTGTAAATAACAGAGATTGCCTTTTGTTTGCTTGATTTTAACATTAGTAGATGATTTATTAATGTCAGAGCTTACTTTGAAACATAATGCTATAGGGTCGACTAGATGGCTCAGTAGGTAAAAGCACTTGTCATATAAAATGATGATCTGAATTCAATCCCCAGAACCCTTGTAAAGATGGGAAGAGAAAATTAACTACACAAAGTTGAAATCTGATCTCACACATGTGTTATGGCATGTGTATGACTCCACACACATGCCACCCTGATACTCATGATAATATTAATAATAGAAAAAAATTTAAAAATCCTCAAACATAATGCTATGTAAGGAGGCACGTGGAACTCTTTTGATGGGCTGGACCTATCTGTGTGTTGACTGTTCTGATGGTCTAATTCATTAAAATTCATCAAAATACACACATTAAAATTAGCAAATTTTGATAATGTAGATAACAGTTTAATAAAGCCAATTAAAAATAAACAATTCTTGGTAAAAATCATCCAAATCTGAGATTTTTCTATAACATGTTAGCACTGTTATCCTGCAATCCCAAATTATTTTCTTTTTTGTACACCTAAATCTTGATATTACATGAAATGCTGACCACAGCTGATTGATATTCCAAGTTGTGAAAGCTTCATTGGTCTTACAGTGATTGGATAAAAAAAGGACATAAGGTAGATCTTTGTGAAGGATCACTCTTGCTGTTTAATAGAAATTGTCAGAGGAATAATTAACGACTATGTGTTGTATTCAATGTATTGATTCATTCAAGCATTACTCAATGTCTGTATGTACTAGGTGAAACATCATTAGTAGATTTCATTTGAATTTCTCTAGCCCTAACTAGCAATCATCATAATTGTCTGGTTTGTAAATTTGTCTTCTTGAGGCTAGAGAAAAAGGCAATAAAACCAAACAAACAACAAAAAGTGAATTCTTTCTCCCTCTTTGCACATGAATGCATATGTTCGTGCATGCGTGTGTGTGTATATGTGTGTATCAGGGGATAATTGAGTGTGTGTTGTGGAAGCCCAAGAGTGACTTTGGAAATCACCTGGATTACTCTACCTCCTTATTATTTTGCTCTGAGGATTTCTAGGCTCCATCTGACAGGAAGTGTAGGCCACCACCATTTCTGCCCAGAAATTATTTTTTATATGAATTTTTATTATTATTATTATTTTTCCACTCATACAAACTTAATAGGTACCCCGTTCCCTCCCTCTCTCCACCCCTCCCCGAACCCCCTTGCTCCCTCCCCCCATTTCCCCTTGCTTTCACCTCCCTCCCTTTCTCCCAGCACCCCCCTCTTTCCTCCCCCAATCCCTGGAGCATCCTTTAGTATGAATATCAAACTTCCCTCCGTGTCCTCCACTTTAATGAAGTGTAAGGACTCAGTAGTGTTGCCTAGAGCCCTTTCTTGTGCTCCCCTTTAGTATGGGAACACTATTGTGGCTGTTAATCCCTTGCCCCTAAGGATCCTAGTGCCTGTGACTCATGCTAGACTTTGGGGGATATGTCAGTCATTGCTTAGATCATGCAAAGTCTTATTATGGTTACTCCAGCCCTAACTTGTGTGGAGTATCTTGCATATCATTGCTCCTCCCATCTTTAGGCTCTTACAATCTTACCGACCCCTCTTCTGCAAATTTCCTTCAGCTTTTGGATGGGGAGAGATTTGGTGGTCTGGATACATCTGCCCAGAAATTTTATGTAAGATTTAACTGAGGTCCTTTTGCTTTTGAGCCATCCCATTCTCCTTAACTCCTGAAGTTGCCGTGATGGATCATTTTTTTAAGTATTTTTTAATCATTTACCATTGTGAGGTCCTTGAGGGCGGATTCCAGGCATCTCTCACATTACCTGGGTTACAAGCCTGAGTACAGAGCAGCAACTCTGTGACTTTATCACATCGTACTAATATGATCTTGTTTTTATGACCTTTTGAAATCATACTCTTAAGTAGCCCAACTCTTTTTGTATTTGATATGTTCTCAACACATACCACTGTACTTGGTAAGATATTTACAAACTTCATTGAAAAAGTAACTTTATTACCCACAAAGATGCCAAAAGAATCAAGCCCCCAAATATCTACCCTTTTGTTTTGTAACTGTTCTTGTAGCTGCTTCCTCAACTTCATACTTCATTCCATAAATATGCTGTGACCCATTTAAAACATGTTATCAGAATGGACTCTTAACATAACAGCCAGGTTCAGATTGGGCCAATATTTTTCAAATGTTTTTCCTGATAATTCATTTTAAGTAAAGTATTTACTCTGATATTACAGGGTTTCCCAGTCCTTATCCTCTTGAAGGAAAGAATTCAGTTAGGAGACAGACAATTCGAGCAAAGTTTATTTAGCAAAGTTAAGCAAAACAAACACTCCACAGAGAAACTGGAGTGGGACTCAGGGTGACGAACAACATCCTGGGTTCTACACTGTGGATTTTGAAGAAGTGGTTTAGTGAATATTTGTGAGCTGGGTGGCATATTCATAGAATATGACTCTTTTTCTGACCTAAATTATGGTAGACCAGATCTCCTTTTTAGGGCATTTCCTTCTGTGATACCCACAGAAACATAGCAGATTCAAAGCCAAGATTATAACAATGTCAGGTTTTTGAGGATGCAAACTTTTTGTTAGTGGACACATGTGAATGATATAATGGGAACAACCTTATTGTAACTTCAAGGATGGTTAACTGCAACGAGGCAGTCAGGTGACTTACCAAGATGCAGATGCTGTTTTCCTCAGTTATGTCAAAACTAGCCCCTTGCCTATGGCGGCAGTCTGATGTGGGCTACTTTTTGGAAAAAGTGGAAATATTTTTAGAAGCCATCCTTATTCACAATATGGTCTATTGCAGTCAGATTCCTTAAAAGCAAGGATATGTATAAAAGTTTAACTATCCATAAAGTGAGTCATTTGCTAGGGGAAAGGGCAATGGTGCCTTGTGTATGTGAGGGGCTTCCTGGAAACTGACTGAAACCACATTTGTTATTTTTCCCTGAGTCCTGTTCTCCTCATATCTGGTCAGCTTGTATAGCACATTCCTGATGCATACCCTTTTATTTCTCATTGTTAGCATTCCAAAACTCACTGATTTAACCCTTTCATTCATTTTAACTCTAACACTGTCACTAGGAAAAATTATATATTTGCCAATATATGTGTACATTAAGGTAAAGTAAACAACCCATATTTCCCAAGCTTGTGATTCGCAGTACAGGCATGTGTGATGGGAGCTCTAGTGGCTTTGATCAAATATTCTTACCTATAGTCAGGAATGATTATTAATTTCATGGTTATCTTCTTCTCCAAAAAATAACATTGTCTCTCCTTTCCCTCCTTTTACTAAGCCTCTAATCAGAATATAGAGATAAGACTAGTTTCTAGACTCCTTGGAGATGGACCTTCATTCAGTACAGCTCCTTCTGTGCTTTTCCTTACTACCTACAGCACATATGCAGTGAGATCGCCTTGTTGTTTTGTCTGTATTCATTGCTTCACAAGAGTTTGGGAATTCCCACTGGAGAGCAACCTTCAAACAATTCAAAAGCCACACACTGGATCAGTATCAACATTTATACCTCATTTCTTATTAAAAATGGCCCTCCCAAGATGACTTCACTAGATTACCCTCCAAATGCTTTTGGCTATTTTAAAAGTCAAATCACTGCTCAAAGAACAAAGAGTTACCACATGAAGGGCATTGAAAAGAATGAGAAGCAATCGTACAAGCAATATGTTAAGCAATGCTGAGTCTGGCTCCCAAGATAAACACTTCCTTGTCTCTTCCCTCGCAGGCAATCGGTATCGCGAAATTCTGAAATAGCCTACCTGGGAGACCATATCCATTCCTCAGCTAAAAAAGGTCAACATGTCAGTGATAATGGGGCGACATAATTCATTGAGTTTGTCTGCAGCAGGTGACATCTTTTCTGAGACCTTTATTAAGGTGAAGTTTGGGATATTTCATTTCTGCAGAAAAGAAGTTTAGCATAAAGTGGAGTTGGTGTTCATTAAGAAGAAATCCCAACACAGATTTTAAACACGAGGTACTCAGAAAAAGGGCAGGGCACACCCAAGCATGGGTTTGGGCTTCTTCACAGACAGTGATACTTAAGCATCTTTGCCAACTTCTGAGATTATGCCTTTAAGAAACCTAAACAAGATCATAAATAAGTACTTCCTGAAGCACAGGGGATGGGATTACAGTTGTTTAGGGATTACCTTGACCATAATTCAGTAGAATTGTGGGGAAGTTATGATGTTTTTTTAATGTAAAAAATTTTTAATCTAGCTTTTGAGATTCCTAGAAACTCTCCTGAAAAGGAGTAAAGCAATACTTGAAGGTCATATTGACTTAGATTTTTAAATAGAGTTCATTGCTATTTTAACATTTTTCTCCATTAAAAAACTTTATTAACAACAGGCAAAAGTTAATTGTGCTGGAATTCTTGATTCTCAGCTGGCTAAAGACTTCAAGCAGACTGCTCCCCCAACCCCACCCTCTCTTCATCTTCTTGTTCTAACCTGCCTCTGTATTACCATCATTCTCTAAGATAATTGATATTACTAAAATTATCTCTAAGATAAATGACATTACTGCAATTTTTAAAGATTGAATGTAGCTTATATATTTTTCAATAATATAGCTTGCATTATCCAGTTGGACATGTAGTCTCATAATTTGCTTCCTGTATTAACTCTGGACAGTAAATACCCAAGTGTTCAATACTCCTAATTCAATATTTACAAGGAAATTCTAAAAAATCTTACATGTGGTAAGTATTTTTGGTATCAGTCATAGTAAATGGCATGTATTTAGAGACTAGCAGATAGCAGCAACCACAGAAGAAATAAATGCAGTATAGAAAGCTAGGATGATGTTTTTTAGGAAGAAAAGAATAGTAACTTACTGACTACAAATGCTTTTCTCATTTCTTTGTAGCTCAGAAACTGTTAACCTTGGCAGTGAATAAATGACTTACTGCAAATTGGATTCCAACCACTGTTACAAGTAGGTTTTTAATCAAAGGTCTGTAGTCAAGTTCAGTGAAAAACTGAGAATATACAAATATCTATCATAATGCTAGTTTTAAAAAGAATGTCTTAAATTTTAAAAAATGAAGTTCCTGTTACTGAATCAATAAGAGAGAAGCTGAGATTTCCTCCATCTTCCCACAAACTTTGGAATGAAGTAATAAATATTTCTAACTGTATTGTATACTTTGAAATTTTAAATAATCTCATACATAACTCTAACAGTGATAATAAATAAGTCAATGTTTAGAATGAAGGAATCAACCATGTCTCCCACTGCAGCCATCCATCAAGAGTATTATCACATCTCTTGCCAGCCAGGGAAGACACATTCCTGCATACCTGATTCCTGTGGTTAAGAATTTTGAAATGAGTCACACTGCTTCCATGTAAACCACACTGCACTGCTGTGCGACTTGACTTCTCTGTGCTAGAGTTTCCTCTTTTGTAAATGGCTGCCTCTAAGATTGGCCTTAAGGAATCAATAGAAAATACTTTAACTTGTTTGGAATTGTGTGATCTGAGGATGGGTTCTCTAGATATAGAGCCTGAATGGGGGAAATCTCTATTTTCAGTAGTAAATAGTAACAGAAGCAGGAGGAAGCATTACTTTGTGACTCTAGTAACTGAGGCTGAACACTTTATTCCATAAAAGAGAACAAGTGTGCCATGAGCTGAGCAGAAGAGGTTGGCTATACAGATAAGAATGGAAGAAAACAAAAGCAGGAATAAAAAGTGCATTGGTCATTTCAAGGCTACTTTCCTTGTAAGGTTGAACTCGGAGGCTAATAAAAGAAACACAATTGATGGCTAATATTGTTATTTCAGGTTACAGTTCTTTCTGTAAGGAAAAGAAGATAAGAGGATTAAAGCAGAGAGGGTTTCATTATCATGCTAATTGTCACTGCCCCTTAACAAAACTTGGCCATTAATTCCCTCTCCTGATTTCTTGGAAGATCACAGCAACATTTTGCCAGTTGGTGACAGGGTACATCAGATAGTGACTCCATTTTGACTTTTAATCTTATCTGCTGCTGCTTTGAGTTAAAAGCCTAGCCCAAAAGACTGGCCTTCTATAATTTTTCACTTAATGGATTCAAGATAGGAAAAAAGGGCAGTTTTTTTTTTCTGGTGATGTGAATCATCAAGACAGTTGTAATGTTGGAACAGTTTATAATATAGGTAATCATTCTTGTCATATTTTCAAAGTAATTTGGTCTTTTCTTACACTTTGTAATGAACATCAGTTCTTTTATTCATTTATGTATAAGTGGATAGTCATATGAATCATGGGTTTTTTTTTGCAGCATTTGCATTCATTCATGTAACCTACTTTGGTTATTTCTGTCCTCCTTCCAACCTCTTTTGCTCTTTCCTCCCCACACCCTACCTCTTTCTTCCTGTCTAATAGCCTTTTAGTTTCATTTGAGGAAAATGTATGTGAGAGAGAGAGAGAGCTTGTAGTACTTGTTTTTTCAATTTTGGTTTATTTTGATAACCTTTCCATCCATTTTCCTAAAGAGAAATTACTTCATTCTTTATGGCTTAAGAATACATTGCCATATGTACATGTTGTTTTTCTTTTATCTGCTAATCATACAATGCTCTACCCAGGTTGATTTTGTAGTGTGGCCATTGTGAATAGTACTGTGATAAACCTGAATGTGCAGGTATCTCTACGCTGTACTGACCTAGGTTGCTTTGGTGTATGGCTAGAAGTGGTAAGGTTGATCACATGGTAGTTCTGTTTTAGTTGTCTGTGGAAGCTCCACAGCAATTTCTGCAATGACTAGACTAATTTACATTTTCATGGGCAGTATATAAACATTCTCCCTCACCTCCTTGTCAGAACTTATTATTTTCTGTGTTTTTGATAATAACCATTCTGACTAGGGTAATAGGAAATTTTAATAGATTCAGTTTCCATTTCCCTGAAGGCTAAAATTTTGAATATATTTTTCATAACATTTGTTGTTTCTATTTCTTTTTGAAAGAAATTTAAAATTTGCTATTTATTAATTGGATTACTCTTTGTGTCTTTTTTAGTTTTTTATATGTTCTGGATATTAATTCTCTGTCAAAGAACAGCCAATTGTTTTAGCTTGTTCCATAGCTTGTCTCCATTATAGTGATTATTTCCTTTGCTGAGCAAAGGCTTTCAATTTGATGCAATATCACTTAAAAATTGTTGCTCTTATTTTCGGAATTATTAGAGTCCTATTCAGGAAATTGTTGACCATTCCAATATCTCACAATTTTGCTTGTGCTTTTTCAGTGATTTCAGAAGTCAGTTCTTTCCTTCCACTCTGCAGGCTTCCAGGGAGCGAACTCAGGTACCCACATTTGCAGACTGGAATTTTACCCACTGAGCTATCTTGCTGGCTTTTATCAGCAGTTCCAAAGTTTTAGGTCTTGCATTAATATTTTTCATCCATTTCAGGTTGATATTTTTACAAGGTAAAAGGTAGGGATCAGATTTTAATCATCTACATGTGATTATATAGTTTGTTAAAAAGGCTGTTGCTTCTCTGTATATTTTTGTTCCCTTTGTCAAGAATCAATGGCAGTAGCTATGTGGGTTTATTTCTGAGTTCTCTGTTTTATTGGTCTATGTTTCTGTCATCATGACAGTACTGGGACATTTTAGAGACTATGATTTTAGAGTGTTTGCGTATTTTGGTACCTCCAGTATTGCTCTTTTTACTAAGGATTGCTTTGACTATTCAGAGGTTTTTGGGCTTCCATATGAAATTTAGGATGGCATTTTTTCTATGCCTGCAAAAATATAATTATAATTTTCATGGATATTGTAGTGAATTTGCAGATTGTTTTCAAGAATATGACATTTGCACAATATTAATTTTGTCAATGTATAAGCATGGGAGGTCTTTCAGGCATCTTTCACTTCTTTGGTTAGGTATGCTTTGTGGTACTTGTGAGATTATTGGGAATGGGATAGTTTTCCTTATTTCTGTCCAGCAAACAACTATGAATGGAAAGAAAAACTACTGATTTCTGTGTGTTGATTTTATACCTTGTATCTCTGCCCTTACAGTCTGTCTCTTGTTCTTTCCTGTTTTATGCTTGTATTCGTTCCTTCCTACAGTTTATGTTCAGACAACCAGGGACCTTAAATGACAAGAAGGACTGACTCCTGGCCATTTGGAATCTATTTGCTGACTAGGCAAATTTCCACACTGCAGCTTCCTCAAGTGTTCATTGTCTTTCTCTCATTAAATGTCTTCTTTACGTTAACTAAAATGAAAACTAAAGTACAGTGATGATCTAGGGAAATTCTTACTGGGAAGAGGAAAAGGGATCAAAATCAGAGATCATAAGAAGAAAGAGGGGACTATTCTGCTATTGCACTACTCAGCAACATCACAGATGTCTACTGACCAGATGGTAACTAAGGTGTATCTCCAACCTTCCAGGCTGATATTGAATGGAGCATGATTTCAATTTAATTCTACAAATGTTCGCTGAGTGAGACTTGTGTTCATGTTTGTTCTGTCCATTATACATGAACCACACTTGATTCTATATGAAGGCAGGGTGGGAAATAGAGAAAATATTTCAGAGAAACATTGTCATTTGGAAATACTTGACCTGAGTGAGTTCAATTATTTTCTAAGAATTCAGCAAGGTTGGAATGAAGATTGTAACTTGAGTCGTATATAAAAGAAAGAGAAACAGAGAAATCTGAGTAAAATCGTTTTGTCAACTATCTCATTTGTATATATTTTCTATCCCTAATATCATTTCATTCCTTCATTTTCCCAATAAAATTTAAGCCATATTTAGGGAGGAAATTATGCTTTTTTTTAATGAGGACTACTAAGCAGATATAGTAGGGTTACATACCTTGTAGACTTTCGCAAATCCTGACTGAGGAGAAGTGTATATTCCCAGTGGGGTTGCCTGTTGCTCAAAGCAGACCTGAAGTTGAAGCATCCGTGTTTGAATACGGATGTTTTCCTGAAAGGTGTCAGCATAATGACATTGATTAGCTAGCTGCCAGACCAATTGCTCCCACTACTTGCCTTGTTTCTTGGAAAACTGGACCCAGGGGTAACATAAGGCACACATGCTGAGGCAAACTTTCCAGCATGTGCTCCCAAACCTTTTCCCTTAAAGGGAGAGAGTGACCTTTTAGTGAACAAATGTTCTTTCACCTTGGCTGTTTCGAAGCTGTTAACACTGGGCCAGTGACATGATTGATGCACGTGCTTTCCTCTTTTCTGTGGAGTAGGTTCTACATCCCGTCCCCACCGGTGGAGTTGTGAGCTTTTTATATTGTTTTCTTTTGATAAGGTGGCTGGGTTACCCATAAATTTGAATGTGTTTTTAATGACCTGGTGGTTGCTGGGAAAATGCTGTTCTGCCTTATGGGCTTCTGGATTTTTCTTCCACAACTCACATTGCTAACTACCCTTTGTTTGAACATGGTCTCCTATTGGTAATCTGAAAAAAATAATTTTTGTGACCTGTGTTTCTTAAGGTTCAATTTGATTGGTTTGAGCAAATAAAAATATCTTCTTTGAGCCTGTTTTAAAAAGTGCATATTTGAATTCCTTATTTCAACAAACTGCACAGTTTTTAAAATCGGAAGTTTTTAAAATTGAAAATTATATATATAATATCAGAATATATTACATAAAAGCATACGTATTTCTATGCTGTTCCAGGCTGTCCTTGAACTTGCAATTCTCCTATATCACCCTCTGAATTCCAGAATAAGGGAATATTTTTAACTTTGCTCCATTTCATGTGATGGTCTATAGGTGTAATTGTGGAAATCTGATATGTTCTTGTTGTATATGATATACCCTGCTTTTCTTGATTATGTAACTTGATGTTTTCTCATAGGAATGAAAGAAAAAAACCTCAAAAAATATTCATTTATATGAAATATTTGTTGAATTATATGTTGTAAATGGACAGTCTTCTATCCCAGATTTAGCAATAATATTGAGGGATAATTGTGAGCAAGACTTCAATCTAGTTGCACCCTTGATATTAATTACTGGGGAGAGTACCGTATACCCGTAATCCCAGAATTTGAAGGAAGAATATAACAGTTACTTAACTGTTGCCATGAGAGAGCATTCAAAGTCAAATAACTTAAGGAAGAAAGGGAGATTTATTCACCTTAGGGTTACAGAGAGTAGATGCAGTCTTTCATGGCGGAGACGGCATGGCTGGAGAGCTGGCAAGCAGGCTAAATCACAGCAGTCCTCCACATGGCTAGAGCATTTCTGGAACATTTCTCTCTCTGCTCTGTAGTTTCTTTTACATGGTCCACTACTGGGAGGTTTCTATGAGATCTATGGAGGTTACAGTGGGATTCAGGGCTGGTCTTGTCTTATCCAGATAATCTCTTCAGGTTACCACAGAAACCTTGTCCATTATTAATATAGGTACAATGAGGGGAGTCTCATGATCCAAACATGCAGAGGGACGTAAGGGCAGATGGGCATGGCTGATTGGTAAAGGGAGGGAAGGGTGAGAGAGGAGGAGGGTCAATGTGGAGGGGGAGGGGGCAAGGACACAAACTCATTTTGTTTGCATATCAAAAAAATTTTCATAAAGATGTTAAAACAATTATGACAGTTTTCTAGAATGCATTGTATGCATTTCACAACATCAATATTTGGGAATTCTACTTGTTCTACAACCTTCATACATATATTGTCTACTTCCTCAATTTTAGCTGATGTAGTGAGTGTGATATGCTAAGTCATTGTGGCTTTTGTTCATGTTTACATGAAGAATGGTGAATCTAAGGAGGTATATTTTCTTTTTTCAATTTTCGATATTGCTTATTGGCCATTTGTATATTTTCCTTATGAACTGACTATTCACAGCATTTGTTCATTTTTTTTTTATTGCATCTACTTCCTTAGCTAAATGGTCTTGTGGTGTTAGTGTCTGCCTCCTGCTGATAATTGTGTTTGTCAGGATATCTTCCTCTTTCAAAAGGGTCTTTACAGTTGCCAAGAAGAGGGATATTGGCACAAAGAAGTCTTTATTGCTTATAGTTCCCAACTTACTCCCTTTGTAGATACCCTTCTGAACTTATAATGAAAGCATGTAATTCACTCACCAAAAATTCATTTTACGCTGTTTAGGATCATATTTAATTAGATGAGGTAAAAATTACTGCATAAATTAAAACATAAACAAAAGCTAAAATTTTTTTCCTTAAATGGAACTTTGAGAAATATGTACCAATTAATTAAAAACTTTCTTTGTTATAAAACATGTCATGTAATATAAATTGATAATAATTTTGAAAAAATTACACTGAAATTAAAATGGTTAATAAGTTTAAAAAGCAAATAAAGTAGCACAAGATTTCTATCTTTGCTAGACAAAGTGTGCTGTTTTTTTTCTGTAGGAAGCATAACAACAATTCAAGAATGCTAGAACTGACTCATGCCACATAATCAAGTGATATCCTTTGAAAGTCAAGAGGTCAATTAGAGCTCATTTACTCCAGCATCAGATCACTGTATTTGTGTTCCTGGTAAACGCTCACTTAATTCAGAGGATCAAATCAAGAACCAAGGATACAGTCAGAAAAAAGAAGCATGAGTTCAGACTTTGAGTAAATACCAGCTGTTGTTATGAAGCATTTTCCCATTTAGGAGCAGTAAACCTGGGAAACCGTTCTGGGACTTCTCTCTCACTCTTTTGCTTCAGTCCTCTAGCAAAGGGGTAACATTGACTGGGACATTTCTCATCCAGATTAATTTCCAGTTTGCTCTGTCACATTGTCGTGTTGTTGAGACTTTTTCTTAATTCAAGGATCATTGACATTTACATGTAAAAAAATCTAAAATAATTTTACCTTTCTTTCTTTCTTTTTCTTTCTCTTTCTTTCTTTCTTTCTTTCTTTCTTTCTTTCTTTCTTCTTGGTTCTGTTTCTCCTCGTTTGTTTCCTTTGATTCCTTCCTCCCTCATTCCTTCCCTTCCTTCCTGCCTTCCTTTCCTCCTCCTTCCTCCCCCCTTCCTTCTTCCTCCCTCTATCCTTCGCCCTTCCTCCGTTCGCTTCTGTATCTTCTTCCTTTCCCTCCTTCCTTCCGCCCGTCCTCCCTTTCTCCTTCCTTTCCTTCCCCTTTTCTTCCTTCCTCTCTTCCTCCCTTCCTCCCTCCCTCTTTCCGTCCCTCCCTCTTTCCCTCCCTCCCTCTTTCCCTCTTTCCCTCTTTCCCTCCCTCATCCTCCCTCCCTCCTCCCTTTTTCTCTCCCTCCCTCCCTCCTTTCCTCTTTCTTTTCTTTCTTTTGTTCTTTCTTTCATGTATGTATATATATATATATACACATCAGGCCATTTGTGTGGAGATCAGAGGACAACTTTTGGGAATCAATTCTTTCCTTCCACCTGTGATTTAGAGGGATTAGAGCCATTTCTACCCCAGAGTTTATTATTTAAACAACATAATTGCAGTAGTTCATCTGACACCTGGCTGAGAACTGGTACATGCAGGTAATAAGGCCAGAAGGGCAACCTGAAAAGCATGTGAAAGCAACTTGCTTTGAACTTCACTTTCTATTGTCAAGAATGGTGGAAAATGCCTTTACCCATTGAGTTATCTTTCCATCCCTCACAGTTGAAATCTTACTCGTCAGTATTTCAGAATATATATGTATTTAGAGATAAGATTTTGAATTAGGCAGCTGAGTTGTGCAAGTTATTAGAGTAGAGTTCAATCCAATATGATTGGTGTACTTAAAAAGGACTTCCAGATATAGATATATACATGTACAGAAGGAATAGGAGAAAGGTGGCCATCTGTAAGCCAACAGGAGAGCCTATTTACATTTCTTTCAAAAAATCTTTTAATTAATTAGCACCTATTTCTAAAAGTTTATTCTTGGGAAATTACCCAACTCTGTTGATAACTTGATCTTGAACTTAGAATTGCACTTAGAAGTTTTTAGACTAAATGCTTTGGTATCATATTGGCTTTCTATAAGCTTTTTGGCTAAGGAATGAACACACACACACACACACACACACACCCCTACCTTTGAAAAAACTTCCTTTTAATTGTGTAAATGCCAGGTCAACAGAAAGCTGTGGTGATTGCAGTACCTCCTGTGAGAAGCCATGGGATGCTCTCCTTTCCTCTTTAGTATTCTAGTTGCTCATTTCCCACAGAAACCTTGAGCGCTTTTGTCCTTGATTCAGAGTTTCAGGTCTATCCCCTGGTCCCCAATTGGAGTCATCACCTTAGGATAAGGCAAATAAGGCACACTCCTGGAGATTGGCCTTTGATTGATCTGTCTGTCCCTTCTTAGCTTTATGTTCTGTAGTCTCCACTTTATTAATACATTCTGGTCCAGTTCTTCAGATACATATGGAAGCTTTCTCAGCTCAAATGCAGCCCTCCTTCTGGACTGTAGCACAGTGGGTAGGCCATTGAAGGAGTGACTAATTAGTTGTAAATAAAACGACTAGCCATTTCTACCCCAGAGTTTATTATTTAAACAACATAATTGCAGTAGTTCATCTGACACCTGGCTGAGAACTGGTACATGCAGGTAATAAGGCCAGAAGGGCAACCTGAAAAGCATGTGAAAGCAACTTGCTTTGAACTTCACTTTCTAAAAAATAGTGGTTTTTATTTTTTTACATTTTCTGGACCCCTTCCAGAGGAGTTATATTCCTCTGTGACATCTCTTGGCATATACTGCCCTTCCAGTGTCTGTTTCAGTTGCCCAAAACACATTCGTCTGTGTGACTGGTGGATAACATGCTGCCCTATAAACCCCATGAAGGAAGACGCATCTTGTCTTTTCCACTATCATGACCTCAGGTCAGGCACAATTTCTGTCAAAAAATGTTCTAATAGATAATTGAGGACCCTTGTGAGCCTTATGCTTTAAGAATGCTGGCATATTAGTTTGAACTAGGGCAATTGAAAGGAGAACAGGTGTTTTTAGGGCCTCCTATAACTATGGAGTGTGTGATTCTTGTCCCCAGGAATTTGGCATGCATGAATGGACCCACAGGAAACATATTCTATATGGGCATTGATCTCCAGTGGATCTAGAAAACACTATTGTGAATTTTATGTTTATAAGATATATCCAGAGAAGAAGAAAGTTGTCATATTTAACTTTGGTGATTTCCCCTCTAAGTTCAACTGTTGTTTTCGCCTAAGAAGAAAGACCATAGTAAGTGAAAGCCTTATTTGGGCTGATTTTTACCATTGCTGACAAGTGATGCAAGTTTCCTCCTTGATTTTGCACTATTTTAGTGTGTTCATGACTTTATATGGACAGTACTCAAAGGCTCTAAGAGAGTGTCTTACTCTCATTCCTGTGGTTAGTAGAGAAGCAAAGGCGTTCTTTTATAATCTGTTGTGGAACTCTGATGATGTACTTTAAATATAACTGGTTGTTTTTCCTTTTACAAGTGTGCAACAATTGCCAAACCTCACTGTAAGTTATCAGATGCATGGATTATGATGATAATTTTATGTCTTATAGGTCTGTTACCTACCAAATTTGTTTCTCTGATGATGAAAAGCTCCCATCAAGAAACTTGAGTTGTAGAGACGCTGTTGTTTGGGGGTGTCCTTTGAATTTTTGGAGAATGGAAGTCTGATAGCTGAGTCCTGGGGAAGAGTTTTTGGTGCTTTGTGCTATGGAATGAGAGCATGAGCAATGGAGACGAGCACCAGTAGGATGATTCATGGTCTGCACATTCACCCTTATGAGCCAAAGTACAATTGCTTTGCTGAGAACCACAAGTCTTGTCTCCTTGTTAAAATGCACCTCATTGCACTGACAAGTTGAGAGTCATAGTCTGTCCTCACTTATCATATTTGGGATAGGTTCTTTAGGTCAATGGACGTGCACTGAGAGGGATGTTGGAAAGCAATTCCAACTTTGCCACTTTTAAATTATGTGACACTGACCATAGCCCTCTCTATCTCATTTTCATCTGTAAAGTAAAAACTTAATAGCTGTCCTAAACAACTTTAAATGACTTACAGAATGACCAAATCAGGTTGTGGAGGTAAGCTGCAAAGGATTATGCAGATATGTCATCTCACTACATCATGAATTTTTTTCTGTTTTCTTACATATATACCCCTAAATATAAGCATTCCCATATTTTAAAATAGAAGTCACATTAGTCAAGGTACTATTAAAGTGGTGAAACCATTAAGGAGATAGATTGTATGGGATTTGTTCACACTGACATTGAATTCTACACAATTACAGAACAAGAACAGTCCTTGTAACTGATGCTAGAGCAGGAAATACAGTAAACAGACAGACTGCAAGGAAAGATAGAGCAGAGGAGAGCAAGAAGAAATTGTAAGCCATGAGTATATCTGAATTACCACTTCTACCATGGTAAGTGGTGTGTGTGTGGGGGGTTGTGTGGGGGGAGATGGGGAAGTCAGTGTTCCTTATCATGAGGCTAAACACATAGCCGGATCAGAAATTGGAGCAGTTAATGGAAGTTCCAGGGAAAGCAGAAGATTCTCAGGCCCAGCTGCCCTGTACCAAAGGGCTAAGCCAATAGTTAGCACCTGCCTCTCTCTTTTAGAAATACCAATGTAGCTTCTGCTTTATTTTGGTATAAGAAATCTCATGCAATTATGCTCTTCTTGGCATATGTGGTCACAGGAAACATAGGGAGGGCAGTTATATCCTTTACTAAACCTCTGAAGAATGAAAATGTATAGTCATCCGGATAAAAAAGCAGAACTTCTCTTTTGTCTGTCATCTGTCTCTGGTCTTTGTATGCTTATTATTTTCACTTGATGCCACATTCCTAATCCATGGGATACTCAAAGATTGGATGTAGACTCTCAAAGACACCTTGGACTTCATCCTATCACTCAACACACAGGGTATAGATGTGTCATAGTTTGCATGCATATTGCTTATAAATTCATGACCAAAGGCTTATGGAAACAGAAGATTTTATTCTGGCTTATAATCATCTGGTTACAATTGCTAGTCCAGTTTGGCAGCAGAGCTTATAACAACGCCAGGGACGGAGAGATTTGGCCATATCATGTCCACGGGACTGCTGAGAGAGGTAAATCTTGAGTCCCAGACAGCATGTCTGTCCAAGTATGCCAAAGAATGCCAGACTCCTTGGGTCAGTTTCCTCTGTCTTATCCACCTGTCCAAAAAAAAAAAAAAAAAAAAAAAAAGTTCCAACTACCTTGAGCTAGGTCTTCTGTCATCCCATCATCAATTAGACAATCTCCTCCAGGCTTGTGCAGGACTATTAATCCTTTACAAATGTGCCCAGAGCTTGAGCCTTCAATTGTCGGGTTGACACATATAGCTACTATCACAGTATGCTTATATCTAAGCCTCATGTTCAAGAACCCAAAAGGGAAGGGGTAGTAATAAACAATATGGGTGGCAGGAGAGTGGGTGTCTGAGAACTCCAGCTCATGAGGTAGGGGGAGGGGTGCTCCCATCTGAACCAATGCTTGAGCCTCAGGAATATGCTCCAGAATCCCACCAGGTGGTTAATAGGAATTTAGACATGGAGTTTTAATGTTTAGTCACAGGGCATCTTCTGGGGAGAGGCTTCTGGTCAGTTACAGTGTTGTCATTGATCTGGTCCTATAGGCAAGACATGCTTGAAAATACAGTTTAGCTTCAAGCTGACATATTTCAAAGGCATCACACCTGCAAACTCCCAGACTACTTTTTCCCAAAGGGCTATTATTATTCTTTAAAGCATAGAAGTATGTGAACACAGTTTTGTTATTTTCCTGACAATCTGTCAGACAGTGTTTCTAAGCCACTGTCTCCCCTAGATTAAAGGTTTTTGATGTATTTCCTTGAAAGTATATCTGTTTATTCTAGTCCATTGTAGCAGGCAAATTTAAATTTTTCAATGCATTTCCAAAACTTGATGACAAAATTTCTATTTTCACAATGTAGTCTTTGAGCTTTCTCATATGGGATATTGCAAGATGCATGCTGGGAAACTTGAAAGAGACACAGCCCTCTACAAGGCTTCTGCATGATCCTCTATCTTTCTAGGCATGCCAGGAATTCAAGGTTCTGATCACTAACTACTATCTGGTTTACTTTTCAAGGTTGTGTTTGCAGTGAGCATCTTTTAGAGATGAGGTAATGTCTTTCTCTGAGATAAAAGGTCAACATCCATACAACTAGTAGATTTTCTAAGTTTAGTGTTTACATTACTTTGTATGGGCAGGCACGCAGGTACCATAGACTGGATAGATTAAGCACCAGGAAAGTCATAGAGGTCTGAATCCTAGGAATGTGATTGAAGGCCTCCAGAGATGATAGATAGCTGTCTACTCTCTGTGCCTTTACAGAGTGTTTCTTCTGTACTGTGAGTGATCAGAATCCCCATAAAACTGGATTGATGCTCCCCTGTCTAAATATAATCACATTCTGAGTGCTGGGGGAGGGGTAGAACTTCATCATATGAATTCGGGTAGAGTGACATAATTTGGTCTGTATCCATCCTCCATCCTGTAGCATAACTCATTGCCCTTGTGCTACCACCATGGGACTTGGGTGTCAAGAAGAAAGACAATCATGTTGCTTGCTGTGCCATGAGTAATAAGACTTTGTGTCTGACCTCAGTGTCTTACTATTCTTCTGGCATCTAGGAAACAGTAACAGCTAAACTGTAAGATGATAAAAAGAACAAAATAGAATCCCAGATCTGATGAATCTTTCACTTAATGTTGAAGACAAATATTTACAGTAGTTTCTCATGCTAGATCCAAATGTAACTGTAGTAAAGACTTCAGTTGGGGGTGTTGCTTATCTAGAAAGATCACTTGGGTCTATTTTTTCCTTTTCACTGGTGTGAAATTTGTCCCTGACTCTTCCATCTCCTACACAAGGTATTTAAGCCTTTAACTCTGTCCAAGGGATACATGTGTTCTCTGCTCCCGCGTGGTGGCTTGTCTAAGGATGGTGAATAGCTGATGAGATTAACTGGAGATTTGTTTTATTCCTTACTCATTGTGGTGAAAGAATCTCTTCATTCTGATTTCAAGAGAATTCTTCCCTCCTGATTGTTTAACTCACTTTTGAGTTGACATTGCCTCATCCGCATCCTCTCCCAGTTTTATCTCGTGGCTGGGAAAGGAAACCTTGCTTTACTTTGTACTTCAGCCAGCAATTCCTTTGAATATTCACTTTGCCCCCTGCCAAGGAGAAATGCTGTCTTCTGAACACTTGAGGAAGAAAAGGATGTGCACACACCTAGCAGATCCATATCTGAAGCTGTGATTGCAGTGCAACTGCACATCCACATGTTGCTGTGTAAGTGTAAACAGTATTTTGAGCACACAGGGAGAATGCTTTGGACAAAGCAAGTTTATGAACACAAATATTCATGAAGAATATTTACAGATTGTTCCAGACATAGAGAGCTCAGCTTAGCTACACAGATATTGAGATCAGATTCTGGATCTTTTGAGAAATTCCAATTTAAAAATGGCCAGATGGAAAGATGTTAACAGTAAGTCTCATTATGCATTGTGTTAGCAGTTAACATAACCTAGTCGAGATACGCAGTTTTAAGTGTGGGTCATGTGCAGCCTTCGTAGCTACTATGCTCTGGGCTCTGTAGTCCCTCCATGCCAAAGATAGTCCAACTTTGGTTGTGATAGAGCTTGAATACCATGTCTTCTCACAAGACCCTGTGTCCACATCACTCATGTGACTGTACATCTTCAAAGACATGTTTGCTGCTAGAGGGAAGCTTGAGTCTAAAGAGAGTGAGGCAGCTTCATTGAGGAGCCTTCAGCATTACAGGATGGTGAAAACTGCCTGCTAGGAAGGACTCCCTTAAGCCTTCGGGCAGTCACAATTCAGTTCCTCTTTAACCTTGATATAGACTGAATTGTTCCCTACCTCCAAATTCATATGCTGAAGACCTAAACCCCAGTAATTCAGAATGTAATTTGATTGTATTCTCAGAAAGGGTTTAAAAAGAGGTACTTAGGTTAAAATGAGGCTACGAGGTAGAGGTAGCATGAGTCTAAGGCAGCATGACTGGCACCCTGATAAGTAGACATCCAAACACATACACATTCAGAGGAAAGGCCACGTGACGACATTGGGAGAACATGATCATCGACAAGCAGAGGAGAGAAGTTTCAGAAACCAAGCTTGCTGATATCTTCATGTTAAACTTCTAACCAGAAGTTTGAAACAACAATTGGTGATTTAAGCTAGCCGACTTTGTTGTTGCTTCGTGGAGGTTGCTGACAAAAGCTGCTGCCTTATGCCTAATAAATGGGAAAAGAGAAGAATCCACATAATATTCTGATCTATTCTTGAGTCAAAATACTGTGTGTAGATCTGTGATGTCCCCAGTGACATAAAAAAATGCAAGAGTTTTCAATTTTCAAGTCTCCAAGTCCAAGGACTAATAAGTACAAGGGACAGGGCAGAGGTCAGTGGTTTACGGAAAGAGGAAGATAGGGAAACAGAGAGATGGGAAACACAAAGAAAGAATCTCTTATTCCAGGTGAATCTACAGGCTTAAGCTCCAAACCTCATAAAGAAAGCGAACACCTGAACTAGAAGTCTAAACAAGTTATGGTAGGGAGATTCACCTGTTTCCTCTGTTGCTTCCTGGTGGGGATTTTCATGAGAGTTTCCATTAAAATTTCAAACTTTTAGTTAGATGGAAGGTGAGATTCAAAGGAGACTGCCAAAAGAAAGATCTTTTAGCCAGCGACCATCGTTTTTGCCAAGGAAAGCATCTTACAACAAAAGATCATACTGAAACCTATTATTATCGTAAAAACATTTTTCAAGATGTTATTGCGGACTTGCTAAGAAAAATATCCTTTCTTCATTTGGTTTTACTTCCAAATAGTAACAACTTGTATAAAATAATGGGAATAGACTCTAACAATCACTGAAGATGCTACACTGACCTGGCAATAGATTGTCTGGACCAACTGATAAGTGAAAACCAACCTTAGATGACTAAGGACTATGTGGCTAACGAGGTGGCAGCAGAAGTGCCCTGTTTGCTACTGGTTTCAAAGTGATCACTTGGCTTAAGAATCTCTGTGGTTTACATGAGTGACTTAAAATGAGATGCAGCTCTCACCTATACAAGTGTTCACAGTCAAGTGTCTGCTTCTTTTGTATTTCCTTCTATGCTTCCTCTCCAGTCGTTGAATCTCTGAGGAAGACGTATGACTAGGAACAAAAAATCACTACCCATTCACTAATAATTACTTCATGGTTCTAGCAGTAATCAAATTCCATGCCGTCTCTGAATAGTGAACAAGAGGTTTGTCCCAGCATTCATTTTGACCTTCTGCTGGAGTCCTAGAGAGAACCTCTTGAGGTTGAGAGGATGCCTTCTGTTCCTCTAGAAGTCTCTGCTTGGTCCCTTCTAGACTCCCTCCTTATCTGGACACTGTCATTCTCACTGAAAGAAAGAACGAACAGAGAAGTGAGTTTAAGTAGAGCATTTCACTCAAGGTCACTCTAGTAGAACTGTATTAAATGACCTATTTAATAATAATAAAGTTTCCAGTGGAAAAATAACAAGATATTTATCCCTGGAAGATGAGAAATATCATCTAAAAATTCACCATTAATGATTTTTAGAGGACAGTTAATGTACTTTGAAGAAGTTTGATCTCTTGATTTAGTGAGTAAAGTTATTTAAGTTAGTCCTTAATATTTAGGTACAGCAGTTAGTTACAGATGCCAACTTGACAATTCAGAGCTGAGCCTTCAAGCACATTTGTGAAGAATTTATAGTTAAAGCAAACCCTGAACAAATCTGTAGGAGATTTTCTATTTGATATAGGAGGGCCCATAGATAGTAGGTGGGATTATTCCCTGACTAGGTGAAAAAAACGGAGAGTGAGCTGGTTGGAAGTTGGTATACAGGCATATTGGCAGGAAAGTGTATCCCTCTTTCAGTTCCTGTGTGGATATCATGTGGTCAGTTCTCTTGGCTCCTCATATTCATGTGAACTCTCCTGCCATGCTGATGTAACCAGAAACTGTAGGCCAGGTATAAAACCCCCTTGCTCCTCATAGCTATTGGGGTCCTATATTCATGTCAGTAACAGAAGAGAAACTGCAACATCAGGCAAGTGTCATTTTCTCATTTGGGGTAAAAAAAATGAATATTTTCACACATTCTAAAAGTGGATGCTTCAGTTTTTAATATTTTGTTTGATAACTATCAAAACATTCCTCTGAGTTGGACTTTGATTATCATATCCTTTAAATCATGATTTTTTGCGGGGTAGAACAACATGGTGTGTGTGTATATGCATGCATGTGCGTATGCATGTGTGTGTCTAAGATAGACAGAGATGAGAGAGAAACAGAAAGTACGCCTGTGTGAGAAAGAATGCAAGAGCAAGAGAGAATTTTTCCACCAGATGTGTGTGGTATAAAACACTTCAAGGAAACAGAAAGCAAGAGCCTGATTAAGGGAAAGATAGTACTCAGGCTGATCTTCTTACGTGATCTGATGCTTAAGTCAAGAGCCTAATTAAGATGACATAATACATGCCAAAGATGTACTGAGCTGGTCTGCTGGAGTTCCAGCTATGGTTGTTTCTGTTTGATTAAACAACACTTTGGAGAAATATGTTTTCAAATTGTAGATTCTAGTAGTTTTGGGTCTAATCTTTGGTATCATTATCAAATACTTACATAGATGAAATCCCTAAGGAATGTCTATTCCCGAAGTTAAGCTACTTAGGAAGTGTTATAGTTGAAAATGAAAATGAGCTTTGTATCTGGAGGAAGAAAGTACTGGTTTCCTTTTAAGATTAGTGAAGTGTTGAGCTGTAATGGTTAGGTTTGGACGCTGGTTCATATAGAGATGGCAGGAGCCATAGAGAACTGCCCTGTAAGGGCCTCCTGAGCTCATTATGGGCTCTTGGATAGCAAATTCTAACAAGAACTAATTTTGTGTCTGGTATACTTCTATTAGCTCTTATTAACAATAAAGTCTTATTAAGAGTCACTAGTAGATCTTAGGGACTGGAGAGTCTGGCCCACGTCTCAGAAAGACTAATGAATGGGACAGCATTTTCCCTTTCCATTGGGAAAGGATTCCTGGCAAGGGGTCCTGTGAGGACAGCTGTATTCACAGAAGATCCTAACATGAGGGTGTGGTTAGGAAAGATAGGATCATGTGTAGAGGACAGGAAGGTTCCAAAGAGAAAGTTAGGGAAGGACCAAATGCACATTCCTGGAAACTGTAGCTCTAAGTCCAGATTCCAGGAACTGGGACGACAGAAACTTATGTCATAGTGATTTGGGAATAAGAAAGAAACATAACCTCATTTCCTAGCTATAGGCTGATAAGGGGTCAGAGCGCAGCTAACTCTTAGTATGGAGTTTCCTTCTGAACATCTCAGGTCTTCTCAGGCTGACCCTATGTAGGAGGAGGTTAGAAACTTCTGCCTGATCTATGTGCACAAGAAAGATAAAAAAGTAGAGGCTTAAGGAGGGATGCACATGGTGGGAGAGGGGAGTCTCTTAGTTTCTTATTAAGACAGCTCCAAGCAGGGGATATATCTCAGTTGGCGTGATTTCATAACTTGCATAAGACTCTGGGTTTGGTCCCAACACCACATAAACCTGGTCTGATGGCACATGCCTGTAATCCTAGCACTTGAGAGGTAGAAGCAGGAGGACCGGAAGTTCAAGGTTTTCCTCAGCTATATGAATGAATTTGAAGCTATTCTGAGATACAGGAGACCCTGTCTAAAATAATTCCTAGTTGTGATATATTTAAAACTACATTAAGTCTTGGACCAACTTCAGAGTTCTTTCCTCCATAAATGACAGGGGGCTGATATGGACACTGTTATAGCTTGCCTGCATGTTGCTGATAAATTCACTACAAAATGGCTTATAGAAATAACAGATTTTTTTGGCTTATGATTTTCTGATTACAGTTGTTAGTTGAGAGTGGCAGAACAGTTTATGCTAACACCAGGAGCCAAGGAAACTAGCCACATCATATCCATTGCTAAAAGGAAGACACACTTGTCAGACATGTTTGTCTAAGTATGCCGAAGTATGCTATTTTATTGAACCATGGAAGTGGATTCATGCTGATGGAATTTGCTGGTCTTACCAATCCCCCCACCCATTTTATCCACCTGCCCAGGAAATAGTTTAACCCACCACGGCCTGGGCAACTCACCACAGGGTGGATATTCCCTGTCAATTAGACAGTCTCCTGAATCTTTGCTTAGGGTTTGCCTTAACTATCAATTCTCCACAGATGTGCCCAAACTCAACCTGTATCTAACTATCACAACACCTAACTCTTTCTACTTCTCCTCCTCTTGCCTACTTCTGCCTGCATGTTCCATTTCACTTACTCTGTCTTCTCCCAAGGTTGGGCTCTGTACTCCTTAAGTACCACAGGAACAGTGTTGAAAATGTGCATAGGTTTGCAGTTAGGTAAAGTCAAAAGAAAATCCTTACTGTTTCCCAAACAAAAAGAATAAAATAAAAAGTTTCAAAAAAGGGATGTCTTGAATTAAAAATCCACAAATCATTTTCATGTGCATAAGTTTGTCTTGGAAACATACTGTTATATGGAGTGGGTATGGTCTCTAAAATGGAATGTTCTTGGAGGTTTTTGAAGAATTTAAAACATAGCTGCTAGTTTTTCCTACCCCCACCCAAATCTTTTCTATACTGTCTGTCACTTTCTATCCCGTCTTTAGTCGTCGGAGTTAATAACTGGAGTATCAACCAGAAGGAAAAAAATATAATAAAGTTCCAGTGAAAAACTAAATGTAATTCTGTTCCTTTCCAAGGCCAAAGTCCCTGATGTCCAGCTCCTCACGCCATGGGATGCTGACTTGGAACGCTTGCCATCTGGCTTGGGGTGAGGCAGGTGTTCTGTCGCAAGGGAAGTAATTCAGACTGCAAAAGAAAGTGGGGGCTCTGCAAGGCTGATTTCTTCCTGTCAGTCCCCTGTGAGCAGGCTCCTTCTCCATTCCGCACCTGCGCCTTCCATGCATCCAAGTTGCCTGGGAGTGGAGCAATATGTGGCTGTTTTGCCTGGTTCTGGGAGGCCGAACTTCCCTTGGAGTCAGTAAGGCATTTATTTCCCTTCTCTTGGTGGTAGGCCATCTGATTGTAAATGTGTCACTAGAGGAGTTTCCCAGTTAGAAATAGCAAACCTTAATCATCACTTCTTACAGTTGATATATTAGATGTATAACATACATGAAACAGATTGGTATGACTCTCAGACCTGTTCTCTCCCTCCCAAGAGGTAGGTTCTACAATCTTAAAGCACTCTCTTTCTATCATCATAACTCTCAAGTACTTTGGAAAGAGGTATTTAAGATGCTAGGTATGAAATATGAACCATAGATCAGGCCTAGCAGGAGGAAGTTTGTAGTGGTGTACTCCTAAAGCCAAAAAGCTTATTATGAAGCATAAGAAACTTTAGAAGTCTTACACTGCACCTGCTTTTATGTCATCTCATTGCCCCAAGTCTAGTGTGTTGATGCCAAAGACAAAATATGATCTTCACATTGGATTTACCCTAGCCATGGCCTAATTTTATTGCCTATCCTTATTAAAAGGATCATGTTTTCATGATACACTCCCTACCAAAGCACATTAGATTGGGACCTTAGGAGATCTTTCTTAGTGTAGAAATTTCTTATATATAAAAATGAACACAGTAGTTATAGCATATTACAAGGTTGAGTGAAAGTAAAATGTATGGAAACTTATCAGAAACTGAGCTGGAGATATAACACTTTAGTTGATAAAGTGTTGATCTTATAAGCATGAAGACCTGAGTATGATCCCTAGAACTCATGTGAAAATGCATGGTGGTCCACACTTTTAGTCCCAGCACTGAAGAGGCAGAGATAGTGTTCATAAGACTCAGTAGTCAGCCAGTCTAGACTAACTGGTGGGCTCCAGAGCAGTGAGAGTCCTAGTCACAAAGGAGCTGGATTGCATCCAAGGTTATTCTTTAGCCTCCACAAGCATGGCTGCACAACACATGCCCACACACACACACACATACACACACACACACACACACACACACACACACACACATTTTCTCTCTCTCTCTTTCTTTCTTTCTCCCCACCCCTCACAAATTTGATATGTGAAGCTAGAGTAAAGGTAAAAGTAATAAGCTAGAATCTCAAAGCTAGGCTTCTGGCTTGAACTTTTCCATTGACTGTGACACTGGGACTTTTGTCTAACAAAGTCTCTGATGTTTCAAGTGAACATAATAATTATTATACCTCGGAAGGACATTTTTGATTACATGGTGCTATACAAATATTAGTTAATGAAAATTCTGATGAATTTTGTGCCTCGCAATTCTCAAATTAAAACTATTGGCTATTACTGTTCAGATAAATATCAGTCTCGTGGGCACTAGGTTGGTAACATTTTTCCATTCACACTGCTCAGAGGAGAAAGGATTGGTGTTCTCAGAAGCCCATTCTCCCTTTTACAGTCCATGGGTTCACTAGCATATTCCAACACTGCCTCTCACAGATACAGAAGTAAGTTCTGCAAGGTGAGCCTAAACGACAGAAAAGATGCTTGGTGTTAGCTGCTTGAAGAGTTTCTGCTGAGGAAGGTGACTATCCTGCCTGTCCAGGAGGACACAAAATCATGAATTCTGACTTAAAATTTTTGTTGGATAGATATCAGCTGTTGTATTCCAGATAGGAAGGACCAAATCTTCCCATCCACTTCATGGAGCATATATGCTTGAAATTCTGTGGGTGCCCTGGAAAGGCACCGCTGAACCAGGTACAAGGCACTGAGCAGGCTCTTCCTGTTTTATGATTTTCCACTTTCTGCTGACTCAACAGAGGCCTCACTGTCCACACAAGGCACTGTTCCGTTATTTTTCCCCTCACCTGGCTTTGGAGCTTCATAATTTGAATTGTGTTGGAGTTCAGTTTCAGATTATTACAGTTGCATATGGATAGGCCTGCTTTCTGTTTGAGACACAAAATTCTACACAATCCACAGTTCCATCTTTCCATCTGTTTTGCCCCATTCAGTCCCCAGGACACGCAGCATGTTGGTTGAAAAGCAAATAATCATTTATGTTTGAGTTAAAATTTGAGAAGCCTAGCAGCTTCAGAAAGGATGTTTTCATTGCGGAACCTCAAGATAGATGCTACCAAACAATGGCCATGCTTATAAATTCAAGAGCCATCTGAAAAAGAGGAAGTCAGAGATATATGAATAGAAGTTGGTGGTTCCAAAAGATAGATGGATATGAAATACATTTCCATGATTTACAACATAATAGAAGAAAGCAGGTTTTCTTTTTTTCTGGTGTTCCTGAAAACTGGAATAAAAGTAATTGAGAGACTGAGATTGAATTGGCTTTTGTGCATGCAGACCGTACTACAGGAAGTGCAGGCAATATGAATAGTGTTTACAGGAGATCAAGCAGTTGCCTAAGATTCATTTTATTTCCAATGTTATTCACTTCTTAGTCAGCCTCATAAACATCTGAATATGAAAATAAATAAGAAAATGAGCTAAAATGATGTTAACAAAGGGCAGGAACTACAAGCTGAAGCTCACAGATTTGTTGCAAATCCATAGGGAGTCATGGACGTGCCATGGATATTATTGTTTACTTACAACATAATCATTTCTTTTCAATCCATTTAAATATTCTGAAAAAGAATTTTTTTCTGCTCTTTGAGCAGGGATTGGTCCTTGTCCTTTTCATCTGCAATCTTCAAATTTACTCAGAAACATTGCTATTGGATGCTATTCAGGTGTGAAGGACACTTGATGTGTGGTCTCAGCTGACCAGCTTCAGGTGCCACAAGGAATTGGAGTGAGCAGTCATCCTCACAATGACATTCTAGAGAGAAACCAAGATTCCTGTCCACAGAGTAAGGGATTAGAGTGTTTATTAGTCACTATTCTCCTTGTTGTGACCAGTTGTCTGACAAGAAGCAAAGGGGACACAACCCATCATGGGGCTAGGGGAGGGTGGCAACAGCAACAGGAGACAGGGCTGGTCGCATTGTGACCGTCAGGAAACAGAGTGGGTAGGAAGTAGGGCTAAACTTCAAGGCCAGCTTTCAGTAACCCTGTTTCTCCAGTGGGGCTCATCTCTGAAATGTTCCATAGCTTTTCCAAACAGTCCCACCTGCTGGGGACCAAGTGTTCAAACATATGAACCTATAGGGGATAGTTCACACTCAAATCCCAACAGAGCACCAAGGAGTTTAGATTTTGAAAGTCATCTATAGAACAGCTATCTTCACTTTCTTGGGTTAACTTACATATTCCTCACTGGCAATCTGCGAGTCACAGATGTTGATGGCCATGCAGCTGTGACTTAAAGTGCCTCATTTTGCTTTGCTAACAAAATATAGAAGCGGGAAAAACTGATCAGAACCAGGAGCATGTCTGGACGACATTCTCCCTGAGCTTTGCAAAAAAGGTGAAAGCATGCGACCATTGTCTTATTCCTCTCCTTTCTTCTCTTCCTTCCATTCCTCTTATTCCCTTTTCCCCTTGCCTAGTCCCCGACCCCCCTTTTCTACTTCCTATTACTTCTTCTTTGCCAAAGTCTCATGCTATCTAAGAAAAGTCTGTAGGTAGACAAGGATGGTCTTAAACTTCTGATCTTCCTACTTCCACCTTCAAGTGCTGGTATTATAGGCATATGTCGCTATATGCAGGTTATGAAGGGCTGGGATTAAACCAAGGACTTCATGCTTTCTAGGTAAGCACTCTTCCAACGGAGCTACAATACTATTTCCATTTTTCTTCTTTTTCTTTTTGGATGGCCTAACTACGGCGGTAAAGGCTATGGGCTTTGGTGCGATTGCTGGCAGAAGGGAAGTATGACATCCAAAACTCCCTGGTTTCCTGCTGGACAGAAACTCCTGAGCACAGTAGGGACTTCAGGTGATCACAGTGTGACCTCTGTCTTCAATCGGTGACAAAGGCAGAAGCCCGTACCAGAACAAGGAGAACATGAAGAGACAAGCTGATTTGGTGTAAAATCCTGTCCTGGTTTTGTGTGTGAATGGAGGTGGTACTGACAGAAACATCCATTACCAGTGCCTGAAGACTAAGGGATCCCACTGAGTTCTGACTAGTAAGGAAGAGGCATCTCCATGAGTATGAGTCTCTTCATTCTAGGACTCTTATGATTCTCTCCATCCCCTTTGCAAAAAGCTCTTGTTGACCAAATTTTTTTTTTTTTTTACTGAATATAGTGCTTCATTTGTAATCAGTTGAAAAACTGAGGAAACTGAGTGTTCATTTGGAAGTTACACTTAGGTTTTGTTATGGCTAGAATTTGACTTCCAGGCCTTGTTTTTAGCTACCTCTGAAGTAAAGTCGTGTGACTTTACTAGAAAGAAATCACCAACAGACTTCCTGTGTAATAGATGTGGGACTTTTCCTAGTCATAACCATTTTATTTTATGCAGTATAATGATGCAAAGTCTCCCAAGGAGGAAGTGCACACTGCATAGATGAGTTAAGTGTGTCTTTGGTGCACTGTTCCTTTTGCCCTAATGTTCAGTAATTACCTTTATCCTTAACTATTTTTTCTATTAGTTAATTAATTTTCCTCCTTTCCTTCCTTATAAGTATATTGAGTACTTGTCTCTGCTTCCCTCCATCCCACCTCTCTCCCTTCTCCCTTTTACTCTCCTGCATGGCTGCTTCTATGGACTCCAGGGTTCCTTCTGGCTTGTCTACTCTTTTGGGGGTTCAGGCCTCTGTGGCATACCAAATTGCCCCAATTTGGGCCACCCCACTGGTAGGGGCATTTCCCTTCACTCATCCAGCTTTAATCCCCAAGATTTCCATTGTTCCTATCTCTCATAGGTTCCTTGATAGTCTACAGGGGCAGTTGATTTGTTAGTCATTATGCAGGTCTGGAAAGGATAAGTCTCATTGCAGTGAGTTCCTGGATGCAGCCATCCTGCCTTGAATAGTGTGTGTTGTCCAATGGTGGACCTTCCCCTTCCCATCTTTAGGTTCTTAAAATCTCACTTTCCGTTTTCTGCAAAGTTCCCCATGCCTTAGGGTGGGCAACCGTATTTATCTTAAACTCTACTCATTTTATACAGGGTTTTTTTTTTTTTTTTTACATTTTATTTATTTATTTTTTTAACATTTTTTATTATCTCCGCTCATACAAACTTAATAGGTGCACTGGTTCTCTCCCTCCCTCTTCCTCCCCCCATCCCTTTGCTCACCCTCCCCTCACCCCTCCCTCTCCATCCCCCAGTGCCCCCCCATCCCCAAAGAATCCTTTAATGTGCATGCCAA
Source organism: Typhlomys cinereus (assembly GCA_023101885.1). Lineage (NCBI taxonomy): Eukaryota > Metazoa > Chordata > Mammalia > Rodentia > Platacanthomyidae > Typhlomys > Typhlomys cinereus. The sequence continues at coordinate 6,606,888 of JALPQD010000059.1, read as the reverse complement.
ACTTCACTCAATATACAGTTTTATATTAATAATGTTATGCCATTTTCTTTGACTTAATTTTGTCCAGTATCTTTTATCATCTTTGTACGGAGGACAATTTTGTTCTTTTAATCCAATCTAGTTATCATATTTAATAAGCACATTTAATCCACATTACTGAAAGGTTTCAATTTAATTTTTATAATTTTTTTCTTTATATCCACATTTTCTTGGTCCCTACTCCAGTCTTGTCCCTGCTCCAGTCACTACTAATAATATCAACTGACTTTTGCTGATTACTTTTGCTCATTTAGATGTGAGATATTCTAGTTCTATTCTTGTTAATGGTTGTCTCAAAATAATCTAACATGCACTCGAACAATAAAATGTAAGCTGCTTAGTATTGTTTGCATTTCTCACAAATGTTAATCAACCTTACAAGTTTAGATTTCTCATTTCGTAAGGACTTATTGTTTAGTATGGTAATGTTACTCTCTTTTTTCTATTTGTATGCAATTCACAGTTCTCCAACAGGGCCAATAGGGAGTGTGTGTGTGTGTGTGTGTGTGTCTTGGGAAAAAAGGGAATTTTTTCGTGGCTCATAGCTGTGGAGGCTGGTGTTCCAGAATCTATAGGACAGGAAGGTGAAGATTAAGGAATAACTGAAGTCTGAATTTGAAGGCAGCCTGTTGGCAGAATTCCCTTTGCTTTGGGAAAATTCAGCATTTTTCTTATGTCTGAGTGATCAATTATTTGGATGATAGATATCCCCAAAGACCACTGTGTTGAAACCTTGGTCCCCAGCCTGAAGTGCTATTGTGCTATGCTATTTAGGAGGTGGAGACAACTAGGTGGAAGAAAGTCTCTGGGTACATGTTCCTGAAAAGAACACTGAGACACTATCTTCTTTCGCTGCCCCTGCCCCTGGTCACTACGGGCACTGCCTCTGTCAATATTCTTGGCATGCTCCCTTATTACAGGCCCAAATTCAAGGGGACCAAGCAACTATGTGCTGAAACTCCTGAAGCAATGAGTCAAAATAGACCTTTCTCCCAATAAGCTGATTTTCTTTAGTATTTTGTTATAGTAATACAATATGCCACAATAGGATTAGATGAAGCCTACTTATGTTATGGAAGTCTATTTGCTTAACTCAAATATTTTTTTTATCTAAAAACCTTTATAGAAATATCTACAATGGTTGACAAAATGTCTGAGAATCATGGCTCAGCCAAGCTTCCACATAAAATCAACCACCATGATAACTCATATTAATTATTATTATCACTGTTCCTTTATACAGGGATCTTAGATTGACTATGTTTTATCACATTTATTCCTGTATCTGATTATTTTTCCCAAGACTCAAAATACTGAGAGATAAGTACCTGTAATCAGATGAGCTAGTGTTAAAAATAATTTTTCAGTATTTAAGGCTCTTACCAGAACCAATAAAAGTTTACTTAAAGGTATATCTTCAAGGTTTAAAATTTATTGAAAGAAGTCTGCTTTCAGCCTATCTTTCCTCCCTCCTTTCTTTCTTCTCTTTTTAGTAATTTCTTTTCTTTTCCCCTTTGAGTTCTGATATATATGTCTCTAGTTTTCACCACATTATTGTATTCTATAGTGTAACATATCAAGGTGCAGATATTTTATTTTTATACTAGTCTGAACTAATGATTACCCTATCTAAGAATCAAGGATTTGTTGAATTCTAAAACATCTTGCAAAACATTCAGATACTACTTCAAATATTACGTTTTTTCACCACTGATTTTCTTTTTGAGATTGGTTGCTTTTAACCATCTTAATGTCTTTGTGATCTCTATATTTTTTTCTGTTTTTGTACTTATCTGTATTAAATTTGAGGTTATGTCCTTATAATTCTTTTAGTTAATTCTTCGTCTGTCATTAGTTTTTAACACACATTTGAATATTTAAATATGTATTTATTTAGTATTATTGTTATTACAGTCCACAAAGCTTAGCCTAACCACAAACTTACTATATTTGTACTTCAGCTTCCTAAGTGTTGGGATTAAGGTATGAATGAACACTCTGGCCTTAACAACAGAATTTTTTAATTTCAATTCTTTTATTTTTGACTTATGAAAGTTATATTATTTTCTCTTCTAAATCCTCACTTTATTTTTAGATATTTTCTCATACATTTTTCATACATTCTTTTTATGTGACAGTACTGGGGATCATATCTAGTGCCTCATATGTGCCAGGCAAATGCTCTGTCACTGAGCCACATAACGCCACCCCTCTTTTGTAGACTTTCTTCATTATATTTCATTTTGTATCTGTATTCCTTTAAACACACTAATTTTGTAGTTTTTAATGGTCTAGAATTGTTGGATTTTTAAAAGAAAACTTTCAAATTGGTTGCAGGGGTGTAAAAAAATCATCAACGGCTTTACTCAGCTATGGGCCCTGTGTGCTTATTCTATCAATCTGCTGGGTAATTGTGGCATAGCGGCTATGGAAATAATCAGCCATTTTCTGTTTGAATCTGAGGCTTGCTCCACAGGAAGGAATTCATGCTTAGTACTGAAAATCTGGTTAGAAGTCTGTAGTTGTGGAGGTCATATCCTAGTTGTAGAATCTACTACTGTTTGTCTAACCAGACATGTTGGACCCATTGCATTACCTTCTACATGTTTATTTTTATGCCCATATATTAGTGTAGTTCACAGTTTTGGTCACAACAGCTTCTTTTTTCACAGTGGGTCATAGTTATTGCCAAGACTCATAACTGGTTAATGTATTGAGAATCAGTCACTGTTGAATACTCAACTCTAAAAGAGATATCTATATTACCTCCTCCAAGATTCAGGGAACATGGAGATAGGGAGTCAGAAAGAACCTTAAGTTCTGGAAGAAGGAGAGGGTTTGTGGACTAGTGTTTGTGGGAATGGCATAGTCATTTCTCTCATGATATCACAGTGGCTGCACAAGATAACACTGGTGGTATCTGTTGGCCATGGAAGAGAGAAGTGTTTATGAGGCCCTGTGCCATCCTGAAGCTGTAAAGGGTTAATGGTATCTGGAGCATGAACAGATGTTTTCTTCAGTGTTATGGTGCTGGTAAGTCATCATGCTCCTGAAAATGATCATCCATGCATATGTATGGCATATCATTGGGCATAGAAAACATAGACATGAAAGTATAAGTGGTAGTAGCTAGGAAGAGGAAGACTATCAGGAAGAGGGGAAGGAGGATGAAAGTGGGAAATGGGCATGGATATGATTAGGAAACCTAATATGAACAGAATCCAATATGTAATCTATATATGCTGATGAAAAACATCAAAATATTGCTGTTATATTTGCCTCTGCAGTTTGTTCTGAATTGCTACCTTTGAATTCTAAAAAGGTCTGTAGCAGTTGTTTTTATTTTTTAATGTTTGTGCATTATTCCTTGAATTTCCTGAAATGTTTTGGGGACATACACCTGAGGAGAAGAGGTTCTTTGTCTGTTTCTGACATGTTTATTTCTTACTTGAGGGGGTTTTTACCAAACAGGAAGCATATATTTGCAGCCCCTACTTTCTATTGGTGAATAGGGCAGAATTATGACCAGTGCTTTAAGCCTTTCTAGAAGCTTAGCTGCCTCTTCCTAAGTCCACTACTCACATAGACATGTGTGTCCCTTACCTTCCTCTGGCACCGCCTTTCTAGTTCTTTTTAATAATTCATTGTTTTTTTTTTTTTTCTTCTAGGATTTGGAAGACCTTCTTTCTCATCTTGTCAGACCATTTACTATTCTTTTTTTTCTCCTCAGCATGTTATCACAGGCCTCCTATCCAGAAGATCAGATTCCTCAAGGATGTCTTAGAGCTGATTTATGCCACAGAGGCCCTTCTGCTCTTTCTCTTTTCTGTAATTCAAGGCGAGATGACCATAACCTTGAGGTCCTCCTGTAAGACCAAGACTACAACCAGCTCAGAGCCATGCAGTGAGTTGCATACAGAGTACAGGGATCATGATATTTGCTGGCAACAAAAACCTGACATGCCTAGGTTCTCCAGAAATCAAATTTAAGGTCATTTCTATGTGATCCTCAGTGTTTGTTTTTAAAGTAACATATTGCTTCTTTTGAGATCAGACTGTTCTGTAACTGAGCAAGCATGGAAACCAGTGGGGAAATTAGAGAGTTCACAGTTTTGGCAGAGTGTGTAATTCTGTTGCAATCTTTACTTTTACTACATTAAATCTCAGGAAACTACTTTGTGTATGCTGAGCCCTTCTGCTGTCTGCCAAGAGAAGTTTCACAAGCAGAGCAGATGCGTATCTACTAATTTATAGCCCAGGGGTCAAGAAGCCCAGGGACTGTTATGTCTAAGGCTCATGTTTTAAATTTGAAAGATAAGTTATCAGTACCTATAAAATGGAGCATAGTTAGCATAATCAAGTTCTGATTCTTTCCCTTCTTTTCAGCATGAATTTTTTGGTTCCTTGTCCCTAAGATAAATGAAAATTTTACTCAAAATACTTCTGGAATTTGCTACCCACATTTTTTTTTCCCTTTTCTGCTCTACTTTGTTACTTTGTTAATAGTTGTCTAGCACAGAGCTTTCCTCCTCCACCTTCCCTTTTGCTGTGAAAATCCCTGAGAATAGGTGAGCATGTGGATCTGTAACTAGAGGCACCGTTTCTGCTTTTTCTACAATTTGGTGTGGTTAATGAGATGTGAGGAGAGATGATGTAAGCACTTTGTAGTTTATGGTCTTAGAAGGGATTCTTAGACACACAGTTACCCAGAAGACTTGTAAGAGACTCCAGGAAAGGGAGGAAAAAATGATTGATGGACTGTGGGAGATAGGAAAGAACTTTATATAGCCTTTTTGCTTAAATATTTTTTTATTTTGTTCCAAACTTTTAGACAGTAGTTTTTTGTATTACTATTTGAAAACTTTATTTGTGACTTCATTTTCCATTAGGAGATAATTGTGACATGGTGGAAAAAAGGCCACAATGCTGGTATAATCCTATGTTGCAGGAACAGAAACCTGGGAAGTCCAGCCCAGGATAGTAAGTTACCAAACACTTTTTGGAGAAGATTGAGCTGAACTTTGAGGTTTGAATCACTATACCCAGGAACCTCATCTGAGCAGTCAGTGGAGGGAACAGTGTGCCAGGTGGAAGGCATGACAGGGTCATGAGACAGGGTGAGGAATTCTGGGGTGAAAAGATTGAATCTTTGTGATAGCGAACTGGGATTAAGTATGGAGGAGTGGAATGGGGCAGAATTTTATATATTGTACTAAGGCATCTGAGTTTTGTATGAAGCCTATAAGGCTGGCAGGATTTAAGTAGAAAGCAGCATAACCAGACTTTAGGCTTAATCTGAATACAATGTGGAAAAGACATTGAAGGGAAGCAAAGATCAGAGGAAGATTAGGAAATAATTTGTTGGACTGGAGAGAGAACTTAGTGGATAAGATGCGTGCATGAAATATTTTGTTTAAAATAATTTTGAAGAATATAGGAGTTGGGAGAACGTAGCTCAGTTGGTAGAGAGCTTACCTAGAATGCAGGAAACCCTGGATTCAATCCAAGGTACCCCATAAACCAGGTGTGGTGGTACATGCCAGTAATATAAACAGTGGGAAGGTAGATATATAAGGATCAACAGTCCAATGCTATTCTTAGCTGCATAGGAAGTTTGAGGCCACTTTGAGATGCATGAGGCCTTGTTTCAAGAAAAATAAAGATAAAATTGTGAGGTAATTTCATGAAAGCTGATCTATACATTTGTACTATACTACTTTCCCTAGACAAGTGAGAAACTTGATTGTTTTGTGCTATATTATCAGAATCAACAACTTTGTCATACACTTTGTATATTATTTAAGAAGTGATATTTTTCAGTATGGCTTCATGCATGCCTTTCAAGGACATCTGAAGAAGAGGGAAGACTATACAACATTACTGATGCTTGCATATGTACCTATGGCCAAGGAGTTCATCAAACATTTAATTCCAATATTGTCTCTTCTTCCTCAAAGAACAGATCAGCCAAGTATATGATTTTTTTTTTGTAAATAATTTGCGATTGTGATTCCTTTAAATAGAAAGGCTTTGAAGGGTATAAGGGTAATCACCATTTAGAATATCACTTGCATTATATGAACAAGGATATCATTCTAAATTTATTGAATGTCAGAATTCTATAAAGGACAAAGAACTCTATTAGGCAGATGTATCCTAGGCCTATTGACAGATCACTTTCTGTGGCTGACAAAAAAAAAAAATCAATGAGCAGGGTGAATGTGCAGCATAAAAATGGAAGCATGTTCAATTTTGGTCACAAGTCATACAGGTATGTTGTGAGTGTATTCAGAGAACATTCTGCCTGCAGTGTATCCAGGGTAAAGTACAATGACAGTCAATGACATTTTGATGTATACTTGCTGGCCTTAAGTATGAAAAATACTGCTAGAATTTTTTGAAGAAGAAAAATCATTGACTCAGAATTTTGAAATACTTTTGGTTGTTTTTGAATGTCAGTTCCCAAGAGATAGGTTGAATGATCACTTCAGTGTCCATGAATTAATCATATATTCTTTGACATCAGTGCAACCTCAGAATATTCTCTCACCAAAGTGTTTTTGTAGTCAATAGAGGAAAAAGGTTTCTGTAACATTTAAGTAGGATATACTTTGTGGCATTTCACAGGGCATTGTAAACTATGTTTAAAGTCACAATTCGGCCAGCTTTAAAAAGCTCTTGCAAAGGAGAAGATGGAAATCTCTGCTTAGAAAGGTCATAGTGTTTATCAAGCAAAACAAGAGACTTGGGAATGAAAAAGGAGTGTGATATGGAGGATTATGATTGCAGCATTGGTTCAAGGAACAAGAAAAGGGGTGTCTTTTTCTAGTTGTTCTTGATATGTTAACTGCAGTGTGTAATATGAATTTCTTAGGCTGTGGTAGTTATTTAGCTATTTTCCTTTTTAGAAACTTCCAGATCCTCAAAGATATCTAGAAAAGCGCAATGCTAGTTATTGGAATAACATCACATCCTGAGGTAGCCATGAGGCACCTTTCACCATAGAGTAACTTCATTAACCTTCAGGGTGCCAGCAGGTGTACTTCCTGGAGTCTTCAGTGCAGTTCTCTGCTGCGGGTCTTTCCTATTGGGGGTTTTGCTTTACCCTGTCATGTGGGATGTTGCTTGGCGGGGGGTGACAAAGTAGAAGAAACAGATTTATCTTTGCTTTAGCTTTCTGTTCTTTTCAATGTGTCTTTTCTTTTTAATTGAGGCTGATTTTCCTATTGAGCACAGAAAGGCATTAACTATGTCTCCACTGGGCAAGGAGAAAAGGAAGCTTTTCAACTGCCTTAATTCTTCTGTGGAGCACATGGCTTTCCTCCTCTTCCCAGCAACAATTCCAGGCAGAATGAATTCAGTAAAGTCTGTGTTTTCAGATAGGATTACTGATAACATAGGCTTAGCAAGTCACCCTCCTCCCACTTCCATTTGATAATGTTGATGTTGGAATTAGGAAGCCTCCTCCCAGATTTTTTTGGTACTAGTTTGCTGGGGAGAAGATAGGGAGACACACATTTTACACACATGTACAGATGTACATGGCTGAGGAATGAAAGCGAATGTGTCAGTGGTGGAATTGGCAGATAAAGTATTCTAGGAAGTACTCAGACAAGTTTGAAAGTTAGGATAGAGGGTGGGGCTAAAGACAGTAACTTCTCAGTAACATCTTAGAACAAATGTGCTCTGCCCTAGATTCACCTTCTCCAGCTTTTATTTTTATTTATTTATTTTTAGGTGACTCTTTGGAACTCCAGACAGGGTTCATCCCAAGTTGATTACTGAATGGCCTCCCGTTCTTTCCTTATGTGTTTTATGAGACCGGGCTACCAATATGTTGCTGACAGGCAGATTTTAGGTGACTTGAATTGTTTATATAGACAGGAATTGGCAAAACCCATTTGTCCAAGCCCCAAATACCCTGGGGGTGGCCCTGGCTAGAGTCACAAATTTGGAAATAATTTGTTAATGAAAATCCTGGAACTAGATGAGATCATGTGGGAGTGAGTGTAGATTAAAAAAGATTCTTCTCACACTAGAAGTCCTTAGGGGCTGAGAAGCTGGCATATCCACACTCTTGACTCCCTGTGTTGTAAGCTTTTGATACAGACATAGATATGGGAAACATAGAAAGTTTCACTGAGCCTAGTAGGGGATTTCCTATACAGATGGTCTGCCAAGGCAGCATGAGGCCTGCATAGTTGTCTTAGATACACTCAAAGCCATGTTCATGTGATTGCCTTCCCAAATGGCTTACAAATGCAGTACTTCATTCCCTCATTTAGAGTGGGTAGATAGAACAAGGTCAAATTGAGGCAGGATTAGAGCAGCCATGTTGGGATGAGTCTCTCAAGGTCTTTGGAATTCCTGAAAGCCATCTCCCACTGCTGGAATCATCCTGAGGGAACACTCCTGCTGAGGAACTGACTCCAATCCTCCCAGAGATAAGATGGCCAACTTCCCCATGAAGTGATTATGGAGATAAGCTCTCCTAATGAACAACTTGATCTCTAGCCACATGGGCCCAAGAGCAACTGGGTTGGGCCCTGATGGGAATTAACCAATGGGAAAAAGACAGTTTCCTGGGATTGTCTAAGTGTATAAATATACCTAGCCCTGGCAACCATCTTTGGCGATCTAGCCCCTCATGGCCCTTAGTGCCATGAGTCTGTTTCTTGTTCCTTGCTCCTCATGAATTCCATGCCTAGACACTGTGAGTTCTCATGGGCTCCCTAGCCTCTCATGGCTCTCTAGTGCCATGAGCTCTGTTTCATTTCTGCTTCTCATGGAAGCGCCCTAGCTCCTCATGGCACTCCACGTCTGGAGTCTGTGAGTTCCAACCTTTCTCTTTTCTAATAAACTCTACCTTAATTCTCTACATGTGTCCTGGTTTCAATCTTCGACTCCGGAACACAAGAACCCTACGACATTGGGATGGTTGGCCGTTTTCCCTGCAACAAAATGACTCTTAGATGCAACTACCTAAAACACACAAAGACTTTAATATTGCTGGAAAGTGAAAATATTTACAATAGATAGAGCTGAACAATGAATATGCATTGGAGAATTATTAGGTAGGTGAAGAGAGGGCAAATTTATTTGGTTTTCCCATTCACTTCTGCTTATTTCAGTCTATTACTGGTATGATTTCCTGGAGTCTGGATTTACTATCTTCATAGAACCAAACAATTGAATGGCTAACTTTTTACTTTCAGCTGTGTGGATACAAAATTGGCATTTTTATCTCAGTATTTTTAACATAAACCAGTCTCTCCTTCTTCCTTTAATTGTCTGGAAGTTTTAGTTTTGGATCAGTATTTATCAGCATTTGCCTGGCTTCTTTCCTTGTCTGCTTACATGCATTGAATGCCTTTCTCTCTGGCTCCTAAAATAGGACCTTGCACCACAAGAATTCTGTGTTAAGATTTAACCAATGCTCTGGGGCTGGAGAGGTGGCTCAGGGGTTAAGCCTCTGCCTTGCAGGCGGAAGGTCCTGAGTTCGGATCCTAGACCCCATGTATAGACGCCAGGCAGAAGCGGGGGTGGCCTGCATTTCTGGTCCTGGTAGGGCAGAGCCTGTGAATCCCGGGGCAGAGTAAACAAGGAGGAGGTGGAGGCAGTCCATGGTGGTTCCCGAATTCGCCTGTGGTTCTACACACACACATACACACACACAATTGAATAAATAATAAAAAAAGAAATTAAAAAGAAAGATTTACCAATGCTCTTTAAGCCCATGGTTTGGTAAGGAGTAAACATCAAAACATAACTAAAAAATAACAATTTTCTTAAATATCTAGCTAAAAAACCCTGATATTAAAACCATCATCTGGTCCTGTGAAAGTGTAACTTCTTGAATTAAGCAGGTTAAAACTGCTTTCTTTGTAGCCTGTAGCTTTGTATGAAACAAAGCTAAGTAGAACAGGTTTGGATTTCAATTTAATGAAGATGGTGCTATGGACTAATATACAGGGAGTTTCCATATCAAATGAAGCCTTTCATGCTGATGAATTTTCAGTTGGCTTTCTGAGTTTTTTATACTCCAAGCTTTCCAAGATGACATCTTAGCACTAGCAAGGCAGGGAGATTTACTATATGTGAGTGAATCTGTCTATAGAGTTTTCCAGGAAAAATGAGTAGGACTTCCTATCCACTGTCTGGGTCACACGGCAGATCTAATGGGCCACGCCAAATGGAAAGACAGATAGTAAGAGACAGTAGTATTACTTGGTTGCTGAGGTAGGAAAGTATGTCTATATCTGGAGTGTAGTCACAGATAAATGGGAGAGCTTGCTGGACACTCATGTCTAAAGTCTAAAGAAGGACTTGCCTAATGATAAGAGAGTAAGAAGTAGACATGAAGGAAGAGTGGTCACAGGGACAGTAGGACCCGGTGAAGAGGGACACAGTTGTGGTCGTATTCCATGCATATTTAGATTATTGATTTGCTACTTTACCCATGTGTAAGTTGTACCTGACATTCTAGGGGGTTAGTGGCTGAGCTAGCCATTGACTCTGAAATGTGGGCTCTGTACGTCTGGTTTTGGTAGAAAGTAGGTAACAGAAAGTCAAGTAAGTGTCTATCACAGAGGAAGAGTCATATGATCTCTTGTAATTAAGAATATATTCCCTATATATCTGTGTTGATATTGTTTGGTATGTGTGGATGCATGTAAGTATGTGCAAACGTGTATACATTTGTATATGCATGTGCACATGCACGCAGAAGCTCCAGGCAGACAAGGATATCTGACCCTGGAACAAAATGTGTGTGCGCGCATGAGTGTGTATGTTGAAGGTGAGGAATGTGGTAAGGAAACAGTCTTCTTGATTGATAGCTTTGTTTAGGATGACTGACTACTTGGGAATCCACGCTCCTCAAATGAGAAAGTAAAATCCAGAGATAAGCTTGTATCATTAAAGAAGTCTTTTCCCCAAAGTATCTTTAGTCATTTTTGCATTTTCCTTTTGTTACAGTTCTCCAGCTGAATTCTTCTGAGTTGAGATTCAAGGAAAGATGAGGTAGAAAGTATTCAGGATGAGTTTGGGGAAAAGTAGTTTTGGAACTTATTAAAAGAGAATTTCTGGGAATGTTCAGATGAAATAAATCTAGCTCTGTATGACTTTATGGAAAATAGAGTTTTTTCCTTGAACAGATATCCTCTCCCAACGGTGTAGAGAACTATTATCTTCTCCCATGTTTGACCTTTTAACTGGGGCCAGTTTTTTTGCATTGACTTTGATGTCTTATACATTTTGAAAAGCCGATGGTCATTTTTCAGTGAAATTTTATAATCTGTGAATGGCTGGGAACAGACCCTCTTTAAGACAAAGAGTTGCATCAATCCTGGATTCGAGAAGCCTGAGACATCCACCACATTCCTTCTTCTTTCTTGTTCACTTTTTTATGGCAGTATTTTTTCCCGGGAAAGTAATGCGCTAGAGGCAAAGTTTGTGAGTTGTTCATTTTGACATATTAATCTGTGTCCTGATCTCATTAATTATGTCTCACACTAAACAGACTCAGCATTAATGTCCAAATCTGCATACTAAGGACCACAATACTTCTGGACTGATCATTCTAAGGATGAACTCTAAGGATAACATTCTAAAGAATCAAACCTCATGATTTTTCTATCTTAATTACTCAACTATTTACAATCTAGGTATCTCAGCCACATCACCTGACCTTTCCTTGCCTTCCTTTCCTTCTATGTAATGGAAACAATATATACCTTGTAGGTCTATGGTAAGGAGTGGATGAGATAATATATGAAGCCAGTTTATAAAATGGATTGTTATTCAATTTTTCTTTATATAAAATGTTTTAGATATATATTGTATATATTTATTTTATACAATATATTTTATATATACAATAATCTTTATTAAGCATTTAGGGTTGACATCTTTTGCTTATTTGAAAACAATGGCTACTTTATAAAATTCACCTTTAGTTTAGTTTCCTCCAGGGTCAGTTATAGATTTTCTCTGTCCTTTGCTCCAGATCACTGTATCTTGCACTGGAATGACATCATCTCCCCTGTAGTTGATTGGCAGAGGCTTCTGCTTCCCTTTCCAGGATCACATAGCAACTGCTCTCTGATGTCTCTCTTGTGAGCTTGTGGGCAATAAATTCTACTAGCTAAAGGGCCACATGTAGTTGAAAAGTAGTTCTCACTTTACTATCCCCCCCCCGCCTGCCCTCCTTTCCACTGTCCCTGCATCTTTATAATGTTTCTCCCTGATAAAGGGGTTTGAAAGGCAGTTCTCTCAGCATCCCCAGATTCTGTTTTGTGGGCCAATAATGGATATTCCTTCCCGTGGTACTATCGGAAGTAGACCAGAAAATAAAATCCTCCTATTCATCAGTTGTGATAATGTGTTCCCCCACACATCACCACAGCACCCACCTGTGTTTTAGTACTTTAAAGTGCCTCTTCTTTCAATGCTTTATTCCCTTGCCTGTGTTAACTTAGTTTATTAAGCTCTAGATAGGAGGTTAGTAAGAGGCAGCAGGGCTTTTCTTCCTGCAGTAAACACTGTCCCAAAGTATAAGGGACATATTATATGGAGTGGAGATAGACTGTACCTTACTGTCTCCCAGACAGACTCTAGAGACACCAGTGCCTCACAAAGATTGGGTCACAGAGAGGTAGTATAGAAGGTGACCCTAGATAAAATGAGCCTTCTCAATATGACAGAGTCATCTTCTTTGTTCTTTAGTCTGATTTGGAAAACAATGATAGTGGTAAGTTGAGAAGTAAAATTGACAAAATAAAAATGCCTTTATTTGTAAGGATTGAAAGGTTGCTCACTAGGGGCTTAGCAAATTACTTAGTATTATTTTTGAACATTTTTCTCTACCAAACCAAGTCAGAATAAAATCTGCTAAGATCATCTTTTGAGAATTTAAGGAGAATGTATACAATACATGTGTATTTTGCATACCCTGCAGACCCACTTCTATGTAAAGAACTACATTTCCAAAGTATTCTCCTAGCTCAACATGTCTTTCTTTCTTTTTTCTTTTTTTTCTTTTTAGTCATCAACTAGGCATTGAGCATTTCCCATGTACAAGATATTATGCACAATTCCAGAAACCGTACTTTGGTCATCTAAGAGTTGGTAGCCATGTGTCGTGTGTGTGTGTGTGTGTGTGTGTGTGTGTGTGTGTGTGTGTGTGTTGAGCAAATGTCAGTACAAGGAAACACTTAAATATTGGGGAAGTACAAAACATTCCTATTTTTCACAATTATCCACTTTATAGATGAGAGTAAGTTTCTTGGCTATTAGTGTGACCTTCATGTTTCTTCCGTGTCAAGGTGTGGCTATGACCCAGATGGACAAGAGCTATTGGCAGTAGGTTTGGACTGTGGTAGGTGGAGGGGAGCGGATATAATTCTCTGTACTTATCTACAGAAGAACTTTCCAGGATCTCTTGGGCAGAAATCATATGGGAAGTACTGAATATTTCTAGAGGGCATTTCTAGCCCTGGAAATCTTTGATAACACTGTAAAGTCTTTCCATGAATCCAAGTTCAGCTATTCTTTTTTTTTTTTTTTTTTTTTTTTAAATTTTTTTTATTATTATTTATTCAACTGTGCGCATGTGCGTGTGTATGTGCGCGCGTGTGTGTGTTTGTGTGTGTGTGTGTGTCTGTGTAGAACCACGGACGAACTCGCGAACCACCAGGGACGCCTCCACCTCCTTCTCCCCGGGATTCACAGGCTCCGCCCTACCAGGACCGGAAGCGCAGGCCGCCCCCGCTTCCGCCTGGCGTCTATACGTGGGATCTGGGATCCGAACTCAGGACCTTCCGCCTGCAAGGCGGAGGCTTAACCCCTGAGCCACCTTTCCAGCCCCCAAGTTCAGCTATTCTGCAACGAGGTCATTTTGAAAGGCTTGGAGAAAGATTTTTCTAGGTATTTCTAAAGAAGCAGATAGTCAAAGGAGGTAAACTACATTATGCTTGTAGCTATGTTTGGTTCCAGGTTATTAAATTTGTCCCATAATTTATTTTTTGTGTCTATTTTGATTTTTAACTTGTAAAATTAGCTCAGTAATTATTTGCCTCAGATTCCCTCGATGTCAAACTGAAAAGAAATTTTAAAGAGGTTATTGATTTAGACATTCATTATTGTACCCCCACAGCATTCTTTATTTAAGTATTTAACTATCAATGTAGGAAACATGAGAAATTATGAGACCAGCTGCATTGTTAATGAACAATAATTATTTGAATAAAAAGGAGAAAGAAAACAAAGTCTAAGGTCAACTCACTTAGAAAAAAAATAGTATACTTTATAGTTATCCCAGACAAAATCATAATAAGTTAATAGACAGTTTTCACTAATGAGAAAAGCAAAAGTTGGGCTTTGGACTTGAATCAGGGCTGACATTGTAGAAGCCCAGATAATTATTACTTCAATTTTACATATGTTACTATAGATTTGTAGATAATAAAATAATAAAAACTCAATTTGTGGACTGACATAGTAGAAGACATGTTTTGTGCATTATGTGCTTGGGTAAGGATTCCCATTCCCATATCTTTCAAGTAGTGCTCTTTGTGTTTGTGTCAACCCCCTCTTAGCCTCACTTAAGTCAATCATCCTTCCTTCTTTCCTGTCCTCCCTCCCTCCTTCCCCTTCCTGCCTTCCCTCTCCCCCCTCCTCCCTCCCTTCCCTATCCCCCTCTCCTCCTTCCCCCTCTCTTCTCTCTCCCCCTCTCCTCCCTCACCCCCTCTCCTCCCTCCCCCATCTTCTCTCCCCCTTCTCTTCCCTCACCCCCCTCTCTTCTTTCCCCCTTTCTTTCCTCACCCCCTCTTTTCTCTCCCCCCTCTCTTCCCTCTCCTCCCTTCCCCCCTCTCCTCCTTCCCTCTCCTTCTCTCCCCCCTTCTTCCTTCCTTCCTTCCTTCCTCCTCCTTCCTTCCTTCCTTCCTCCTTCCTTCCTTCCTTCCTTCCTTCCTTCCTTCCTTCAAATTTTCTTCACTGGTTCTTAACATTTCAGTCATCCCTTTCCTAAGGATAAAGAGTATTATGCATTTTTGCCTGACTTTGTGGGCCAACCTGGAATTGAGGACCAACCTGTACCTTTTCTTGTCCATGTATATTACTGGCAAAGAGATAATTAATTGCAAGTAGCTCTAAAATAATCAATGGGAAATTATCAGTTTCTGCTGTAACTGTTAAATATGTTTTTTTTTTAAAAGGAGACACAAACTTAATGGAGAATCAAAAATGTCAGAGAGAACAGATATTAATTTCATAGTTAGGCACAGGTGTCAACTTGATTGTTGGGGGTTTGAGCTCTGGGCATTTGTAGAGAATTGATGATTGAGTTAAGCCCAGAGAAAATCTAAAGGAGATTGTCTAGCTGATGGGGAGGACCCAGCCCATGGTGGATGGGATTAGGCCCTGGATAAATCACAGAGAGCAGATTGAGAGAGTTGGCATCCTTCTGTTCAGACAAACTGCAACAACTCCTTTCCATAATTTATGTGTATTTATGCACTTTTTATAATCATGAAGATAAACTTTCATGTTACATAGTCTAAATGAAGGTAAAAGTGGCCATTGAGATTTTTTGCAATGTCGTATTTATTTAATTTATTTGTGTTTCTTTTGTTGGAGACAAGGTCTTATTGTAGAATCAATTATATATAACCTGGCTTTAAATGGAAGACTGCCTTTAAACTCCTGCCTCATGCCTCTACTTAACCCATTTTTGAAATACAGGGGCAAACTAGCTTACCTAGCTACAAATGGTGTTTATTTTTCAAACTAATCTCTTCTTACTAGACATTTAAGTTTTATACAGTATCTATCATCATTAGTAATGTTGTGAAGATCATCTCTGGCTACTCTATATTTAGAATCCTATCTTAATGTGACTTCTTACATGTGAATTACTAGATGAAACAGAACATCATTGTTGCAGTCAGCCTGCATGGTTACTGATAAATGACCATCAAATAGCTTAAGGGAACAAGGGGTTTATTTCTTTATGACAATCTAGTTACAGTTCTCAGTCTAGCTTGACAGGAGAGCATGCACCAACACCAGGTCCAAGAGAACTAGCCACACCATCTCTACTCAACAGCTGAGAGAGGGACGATCCTTACTTGCCAGACCAGCATGTCTAGCTAAGTGTACAAAAGAATCCCAACTCCCTCAATCAACTCTCTGTATTTTATTCCAGGGCCTAATCCCACCCACCACATACTGAGCCCTCCCCATTAGCTAGACAATCTTGTACAGGCTTGCTCTGGGCTCAACTCAGCCACTAATTCGGCCCCTGAAGGAATCCGGGTTTTCAAACCACAAAATTGCCATATGGTGGTATTCATGTTTTCCACCAACCCAGTACAAGTCACTAGATGTTCCTTCACTGATACTCATTTCTCCAACAATGGCAGCTATTCTGCTGCCTGCCCTTTCCACATCCAGAACTTCACGGTCATCAACACAGCTCTCTTCCGTCAAGCAAACCAGTCCATCATCTCCAAATTCAACTTCACCAAAATCTTTGTTCCCCTCATCATGAATTTGGCCCAAACAATCCATAACTCTCTTGGCACCAGCATTATCCAATTGGCCCACTAAGCTCTGAAGAACCGTATTTATAATCCACAAAGTGAAAATCTTCAAACATTCAAACTTTGTCCATGTAAAACTGTTTAAAAGCCACAAAATCCACATAGATTTATCAGCAACACCCCACTCCTAGCACCAAAATCTATATTAGTCAGCGTTCTCTGAAGAAACAGAATGTATAGAATGTAATATATATATAAATAATTTTATTAAAAAATAACTCATAATAAAAATAGTGTCCTTCAAGGTAGCTGCCCACAGCAGCCTCATTCTTGACTGGAATGTTCCACAAAAAAAATCCTGAAAAGGTCTCAAGCCTTTGCTCCTCTGGAGGGTCAAAGATGCTGGGTTCCGATTTCTGTGAAGAACAGCTGGGCTGGGACATTGGCGATGAACAGTGAACAGCAGCAAGGCCCAGAGACCAGGCTCCAAAGGCAGTGGGAACAGCAACAACATGATGGAAAACGGGAAGCTCTAAGTCCGCCAGGGATGGAAGCACCAGCAGCAGCAGCAGCAAAGAAGGCCACTGATGCTCTAAAAGTGAACAACACATGCAGAATGGACTGCACAGCATGTTGACACTAAATAAGGGAAAACCAAGTCCTTCCTCATTGCACCTCCTATTATCTGGTCCACCACTGGAAAGTACCACCCACTATGGGTTGGGTTCTCCGCAGCAATCAATCAAGTACCTGAAGACTTGTTCAGGGACCATCCCAACCATTAACCTTCCATAGCTGTGTCCCAAACAGTCTGCAACTGTCAAGTTGACACCAAAATGCAACCATAACAATTATTATCTGTGAAATTGCACTATAGTAATGGAATGTTATTCATTGTTCATTAAACATAAAGCTAAAGTAAAAAACAAATACTAACTCATGCTTCTAAAAACTAGAATACCTGTGTATATATGCTGTAAACTTAG
This sequence comes from Typhlomys cinereus, assembly GCA_023101885.1. Taxonomy (NCBI): domain Eukaryota; kingdom Metazoa; phylum Chordata; class Mammalia; order Rodentia; family Platacanthomyidae; genus Typhlomys; species Typhlomys cinereus. Next base: position 6,589,322 of record JALPQD010000059.1, on the reverse strand, counting down.
TTTCTGCTTCTGAAAAATTTTGTAAAGTTGTGAGGTTTAAATAAGCCAATTTCTGCTGTGAAAATTTTTACAAATATTTGTAGCGTACAAATTTTGGAGGCCAAAAATACACATAACATGGCACAGCCTATGCAAGTCTCTCCCTTTCATTGTGCCATCACAGCCAAATGATGGGAATTAAAGCACAGATTGGAGGGGAAAAAAAATCACATCTGAAAAGCAGGATGCCAGAGAGACTGAAGGACCCTCAATTCCCGAAGCCATCCTCTGAGACGTCTAATGACCTTCAAGTACATTCTGCCTGTTAAAGGTGCATTCTTTCCAGCTGTAGCCACCAAGGACCAAGATAAAATTCCCTAAACCTCTGGGGGCAAATACAAAAAACCACAGAAGCATTCTAAGCTTCTTTCAATATACCTATGAGACACAAGTTATAATAGTCCTATTTGATAGGTGAGAAAGCTGAACGTTAAGGTTCCAATATATCCCCAGAGCTCACATGTCAAAACACAGTCTTTAATGCAATAGTGTGAAAGTGGGACTTACAAGAGGTAATTAAGGCTGTGTCCTTGTTAATAGATTAGTGTCATCACCACAGAAGTAGACTACTTAGCACTTTATGAAGTGTTATAAAGGAAAGCTCTGGCTTCTCTTTTCTCTCACACTAAGCTTTTGACCTTATACCATGAGTACAAAGGATTTACTAAATTCTGGAGCTGTGTTTGTGAATTTGTTCTACAGAATTGGGAACCAAATAAATTTCTGTTCATTATCGATAACATATTATTAGACCACTTGTGTTAACAATACAAACTGGACTAAGACTCTGGGCCTTGGAGTCATAAAGTGACTAAGACCTATAGCTATAGGTTATCTATAGCTAGTACGTTGGAGAGTTAGGCCCTCACTGTTAACTGCAACAATTTGATGACAACATAATCAGAGGTCTGGGAATGTAGGTCAGTGTTAGGCACTAGTCGCTAAGCATGCTCAAGATCTGGAGTTTACTCCCTAGCACTGTAAGCAAATACATATTTTTTTAAAAAATGTACATCAGTGCCTATATAAACTACATATGAATAAAAAGTGTGATAAATTCGGAAATTTCAAATGTAGCATGGCTTCACATTAAGATCATATAAAGTTGGATTACTGCAGTAATATAATTTTTTTACAGCAGTTGTTGGTGCTACCAACTTGCAAAAATGTGAAGAACTGTTGAAAACTTGATGTGTTTTATGCTAAATTAAACCCATATCAAGAACTTAGAGTGCTACTTACATATTGAAACTTTCTGGTTTTTTTTTGAGGGGGGGGTGAATCAGCAGGCAGGAAAAGTATAACAATAGTGAATTCATTATTTTTTTCTTTAGCATCCATAGGAAACTTTCTAGAGAATAAATCAATGAGAACAGTCATGAAAGAAACAGAGATGTCTTATTATGAAATTTCTAGACATTGAATTAGCCTGTGGCAGGCGATCCTGTTCCAACTCTATGATTGACAATTGTCTTTGAGGAGGAACTTAAAAAGTGGTTTTGGAAGAGATGGACATACAGTTTTCATTTGGTTACATTGTACTGAAACCAGCTTAATTTCGTTGTGACCTTTTCATGCTGAAATGCTGCTCCCCTGCATAGCCTCAGTGAAGCACATCATCCATCTGTGCTGCATTAAAAGGAACAACCAAGATTTGGGGCTTTACACTCATGGTGACTTAATTTTTAACAGAAAGAGATGATTTAAACAGAAGATTTATTTTAAGGAAAACCCTTTCTCTTCTATTGTTAGATATAACAACATAAGATTTTCCTCAAGTTGCTGCTGTTGTGCCCCTATCCTTAACAAAAGAAAACAGAAAATCCATACAGCCCTGTATTGATTAGAGAAATTAAATTTGTAATGGAAAGCCTTCCTAGAAAGAAAGGAAATAGAACTTGACTTTATGGATATGTATTTTGCTTTCATGAACTGGCTTGTGTATTTTTGGCAGTTAAATTGAATTCTGCTAAACTCTGGAGCAAAGCGAAGATCCATGGAATATCCAGTTAATGGAGATGTGGACATTGGACAGTTATGTCTGTCACTTTCACAGAGGCACCTAGTCTAAACATGGCTTTTAAATGTTGGAATGATTAACCAATGAGTTTTTTATTTGATACTTTTTTTGTAGGATACTTTTTTCCCTACAAAATTGATTGGTGAGTTTATTCAGTAGAGATGCAGTTTAATGTTCTCAGGAAATAAATATATAGCACAGGAAAAATAACAAATAGAAAGTTGGCACCTTGAATTCTGACCTTTACTACACAAAGTTTAGCGAAGTCTTGTATTTGTAAGGTCTGGCTGCCTGCAATGATTATCTTGATTGGATGTGGAATCAGTTAGGAGGTCCACCTCCTTAGTGTGTTTGTGAGGGTACTTCCAGAGAGATTTACCCAAAGAGGAAAGGCCAACTGTGAATGTAGGAGACTTCATACCATGAGCTGAACAAAATGAAAAATGAAAAAGTCTGTTGAACACTAGCAATCCAAATGTCTTTGTTTCCAGACTGCAAACACGATGTGACCAGCTGCCTCACACTCCTCCCACCAAAGCTGGAACTACTCTTGCTGCTATACCTTCCTCCAACTATAAATAAATATAAAATTTCCCTTACCTAATCTGCTTTTGTCAGGTATTTTGAAATAGCAACAAGAAAACTAGCAAATACACTGCCTTTGCTCCCCCTCCCTCCCTCCCTCCCTCCCTTCCTTCCTTCCTTCCTTCCTTCCTTCCTTCCTTCCTTCTTTCCTCCTTTCCTTCTCTCTCTCTCTCTCAGAATTGAATCAAGCTTGTGCTGTAGAATTGTTCTACTACTGAGCTTCATATTCAGCACTATCATACCTCAAAAAGTTCTTTTCTGAGAGTCTGCCTAACATGCCAGACTATTGGTCAGAGTCTGTTGGTCTTATGATCCTCCTCCTTCAGCTTCCTGAGTGTTGGGGTCCTAGGTATGTGCCACCATGTTCAGCAGAAAAGCCATTTTCCCCCTCATCAGTCTTTTATTTTTATGTTGAAAATATTCGCACATTAAGTTCAACTCTTAGTTTTTCTCTTAAAGTCCATCCATCTTCCTGATGCACATCTTTTTATTACAACAAAGCTTAAAATCAAGATATTTAAAATTTAAAGTTTCATTTCCTCCCACAAATTCATTTCTTAATGGCCATATTTCACAATCATCCTGAAATATGGATCTTTTTTCCTAACTTCCAGCCAGTTTTCCAGAGAGTAAAATGTGTATGACTCTGAATCATTGGTAATGTCTAGGAATTCCTAAGACTTCTGAACACTTTAGATTTTGAAATATTACTGTATTTTTATACCACAAAATTTAACTTTATGCTAACTACACACAGTTAAAGAAGACAAAAACTTATAATGAGGGAACACTGAGCGATCAGTTGGTCTTATTTACTAGATAATACAATTCCTTCCAAATTAATATTCCCATGTTAAGTTACCAAGTTAGCAAGGTTGCACATTACAGCACCTCCTCTCATAAACTTGATTTTCTGACTTAGCAAAGTTCTATGGCCCTAAAAATTTACAGAGTTTATTAATTTTGCTAGGCTAACAAGACAAAGATATTTCATGCAATGATTCCTGCTAATGCTACAGCCAACAAAAAAATTGTTCAACAGGGAAAGTAGAAAAGTCAGCAAACTAGTGGTGTAACTCTTAATGAAAATGGAATGTGAAACACCAAAGCAGGAGCACATAAAACAATTCTGAGAAGGAACTAATAAAGTTTTTCCTTTATATGACTGTAGTAATGCTTTTAAGAGAGAAATTATAGGGAAGTGGTATTGATGAAAGTCTATTGATGTATTCAGTGTGCATCATAAAGATCTATAGAACTACACATGAGTCTTTAGAGTTGACCACAAATACTAATATCTATGCTACTTTAAAATGGAAATGTTTATGTACATATATTATATCCGTGCATATATGTATAATGTGTATGCTATGTGCACATAACTAGATTATATGTACATATACATACGAACATATGTAGAGTTCATTCATTTTCATGTAACTGTATATTGCCAATGAAAATTCTGTTGGTCCTACAACCTGGTTTCTGATGTGTATAATTTCTGACATAGAACAACTAAATTAATCCTTGGCCCTCATCTGGGATCCCAACAATTGTAATGTTTATTTTCCTTGCTAGAAATTGAATTTAGCCCACCAGTACATTTCATTAAGATCCACAGATGGTAATTGTTTTCCAGCTCAGTTACATTGGGCTTGAACCAATGACCTCTGAGGTAAAATTTCTTTCTCTCTCTCTCTTTTTTTTTTGTCTCTTGATCCATGTATTTGCCTGGTTAAAATCTAAAAGTTGAAAAACCATGTCTTGTAAACACTTCTGTGAATTGTGCTGATCATTAAATTGTGTGTTCAAATATAAAATCAATTTATTGAGCAACTTTGCTATTTCTTTGGGCCCTCAATATTTTTGAACAGGGCTTGAAGTAAGCTTTACAGTAGGAATCATAAATGATTCCTCAGTGTTATGAAAGGGGTAGAAAAGGAAGTCTTCTCTCAGTCTTACCTTTTTTCTTCAGGTCTATTCTCTATAAACCACTAAAAGTTTATTGTGCAGGGAGCTAAGTTCCCCAAATGATGTGTGGAATGGCTTTTTACTGAGAATTTATAGACAATTTCTGGACCCTGTGAAATCTCAATATCCTTCTAAAAATGGAAATGAGAGAAAGCTGGTATGATGGTGGTCTTGTATTTTCTCCCTGACCTGAACATTTCCCATGGGAATAAAGAAAAAAAACCCCAAGAAACCTTATTTTCTATGACTTGTCAATATGGATATCAGAAGCTTGATTGATTTTTGCGGGGATCAATGAGGTCATTTGTAAATGGCTGATGGATTTCCAGATGTTGTTGCTTCAAGCATTATGTACGCCAGCCTTATCCTTCCCTAGACATGGCAGTGTAGTCACAATTGAAGGTCGTTGTAATTAACTCATAACCTAATGCTCTTTGTGGGAAAATTGTGCTTTTCCTTTCCTCAGAGAAAGCATACTGGAATGACGAACTTGAGTAGAAACATTAAACAATACAGTCTTCCCAGTCTGTTCCATTCTTAACCCGTTGCCACCAGTGTTGGCTCATAGCTGTGGCTCTGGAGAGCTTTCCTGGCTCTTCCCCCACATCCAATTGAAGTCAGCCTTGACTTCAAGTGCCCTGTGCTCCAGTACACTTTATTCCCCTTTATCAGTTCTACAAGATTTGGATCGGCTAGCTATCCTGTACTTCTACAATCAACATCCTATTCAGGTCACTAGTTCATTTTTCTGTTGGGTTGCTGCAGTAGTTTCCTAACTGAAATCTTTCCCATTCTTGGCACCGACAACCTATTCTTCATGTGTCACAAGTCATCTTTAAAAATTTACAACATATTATATCTGCCTTCCACTTACATCCTGCTTAGTTTAAAATACAGATTTTTACATGCACCTCTCATACTCATCTGAGTTTCTTTCCTTGTGTCCAGGCATTCCAATTCTCCCTTTTTTTATTTTTCAATCCTTCCCTTCTTTTCATCCTTCCCTCAATTTGTTTTCAAACATCCTAGACTTTAACACTTGGGTTTCTCTCTACTATGAAGTATTCCATTGCCCACTATCCCTACCTCAAAATAAACTGAATTCCTCAAAAGTTTTTTTGTCTAACAAGTCTAAAGTAGCTATCAAGTCACTTTCAAACAAATCATTATGCTAAGTCAATCATTTATGTAGCAAATACACTATGTGATACCTGTGTCCTATCCTCTAACAATATGTGCAATTCAAACTATGTTTTCTGTTTATTCTCTTTCTTCATCCACAGAAATAGATTAGGACATGGATCTCTCTTTAAGGATTGTTGTGTAGAGTATGAGCTTGGCTCATGGCAGTTGTTCAGCAGATGTTTGGAGAAATGCATAAAGTCACTGGACCTAGATTAGTCCTAGGTCACTAAGGCCAGAAAGATGTTTTATTCATTTTCCTGCTGGAATCAGGCAATTATTTTATTGCATTTTCTCTAGTATTTTCAATGGTCACTTCTTGCTAGGTGTTTGTCATTCTGCTTCACAGAATGAACAGCTGATTGAAATAATTAATGACGTTTTTGCCTCATCAACTTGAATACTACTTTCTAATACTGTAAAAACTGGCCAGCAAAGAGGAAGCTCCCAGATCTGTTCCAACTTCTTTGCTCCACGTTCTGTGATCAATGTGTGTTGTCTTAGCATTAGGGTCTTACCATCATGTTCTAGAAAGCAACCAAGAACAATGGTAAAAGCCTATTAGGAAGCCTTTGTGACCAATAGTTTATTAGGAAGTATTACTACCTGGCATTGGGAATGTTGTTTAAATCACCTGTGAGCTCTGATAAGAAATCATACACATTAGAAACTAAATCTAAAAACAATTCTGAAAGTGACCAATCATTTTATTCCTGTGAAACCCTTTTTCCCTTTTAGTATATCCTGTCACTTAAGTTCCCTGACCAAAAGCATAGGGAGGAGAACTCAAAGAGCATAATGGAGTTTTGAATAGATGGAGAGGGTGAGATTCTAACAGGGGAGTGTTCCTGGGTAAAATACAGGCTGATCTGGTCCAGTTTTCTTGTTGGATAGTTGAGGAGCTGGAAAATTATTGCACATACCTGAGACACAAGTATTTACAAAGGTAGAAATGATGTAGGATGCATCCTGACATGTGTCCTGACATTCACTTAAGTGTTTTTTTCTTTAAATATTACATTTACTATCTTCCATCTCTTATATAGCTTCTTACTTCACAAAAAAGAACTAATAATCAATGGAAAACCATTTACAACCCATCAATCTCATTGTTTAAAGTGTTCTATCTATAAACATAGGAAGACCACAAGGCCACTTATCAGACCAGATTATTAATGTACTTTGAGTTTCCTGAGGGTCACTTGACCTTCATCATTGCTCCTCATGAGGCAGATAAAGCTGCTCCTAATGGCTTGTAAAACATACCAGTCACACACGGTTGCTTAATGATTTATAACCCTAATTGGAAAGTGAGTCTTCCATAAAGTTTAGCTGTGAATAATAATTTGATAGACTTTTTTTACAACTTGGAAACCATTCAGGTATAGTTGGGTTGAATGTTCAGAGTATAATTGTTTATTTCATGGACCCAATTAGGGGCCCTGAGCTGCTGAGTTTTAATTTTTAGAATAAGATGACTGAGCTTCTCCTCTCTTCATGACATTTACTTTTTCCAGCTTTCAATTACGTATGTGAGGTTTTGCATAGATTATTTTCTTATTTGGTTTCTGATATTAATGCTGGAGATTTTCTTTTTTAAAACCAAAACTAAATTCACAAAGAACAAAAGAACTACTAGTTTTAAAGAGATTTGTGGATGCCTTTCAGCTTCTCTTTCTGGACTTCAGTCAGTGCTTGAGATGGTCTGAGGGACTTGGAAGACAGACTGTGGCCTGGCATAGAGTTCTTTATTCTGTTCTTGGCAGTAGCTTCAGTGCCTGCTCTTGTACAAGTCACGTCTTTGCCCCTCTGGGCTCAGTTTCATCATCAATTAAGAAGAGTGTTGACATTTCAGGGCTCTCCGATTCACTGGATGTTCTACCTCATTTCAGGCAGTCATGGTCCCATAGCCTGGGTTCCAAACATCTGGATTATTCAGTATTATTATAGTTTATCCAGAACTAGTCTCCTCCTATCTTGGTCCTCATAGGTACAGAGAATACAGTGTTGTATAGAATAATAACATTTCAGTTAATAATGGGTAACTAGGTCTTACAACAAAAAATTCCCATCAGCTTATGTTTTTACTGTGCCTCTTTTCTATACTTAAATGTGTTTAGATACATGAATAGCCTTGTGTTGTAGATGTCTACAGTGTTCCTCTTAGTAACAAGTCATTTAGGTTTGCAGCCTAGGACCAATAGGCCATGTCGTACAGCTTGGGTTGTATAGTAGACGAGATCATTCACGATCATTCACGTTTGTGTTGCAATGCTGTATGTCATGAAATTGCCTAACAGTGCCATTCTCAGGGTGTAGTATTATGAAGTGATATGTGGTTGTATTCAGATTCCACCTATCCTTTTGAGAATGATTTTCTCTTACATCTCAACTTCTCAGTTCTTGAGGTGGCAAAGCCCTGGGAGCTGTCACTGTCTTTTGATTGTTTCCAAAGAGCAAATGAGTTTCATTCCTTGGTTAATCATTGAGCTGTATGAGATGAAAATATCCAGATTTAGCATATTTTTTCAGTTTCAAGTTTATGTTTAGTGCTTTACATAATCCTCAAAGGTAAAGTTAAGCAAAATTTATGGGTAGAACATGGTATTTATTTTCAATTATGGTTTTGCATATTCCTTTCATTATTTTTCTTTTCTTTGGTGTATGTGTGTATGTGTCTGTCTATGTCTCTGTACTCTGTGTGTGTCTATGTATCTGTCTATGTGTATCAGAGGACACTGTGTGTGCCTGTGGAAGCCCAAAAGTGACTTCTAGATTCATACTGGATTGCTTTACCTCCTTTTATTTTGCTCTGGGGTTTCCCAAGCTCTGCCTCCCAGGGCCAGAAGTACAGGCTGCTGCCATTTCTGCTCAGAATTTTTTTAGGTGGGATCCAGACTCAGCTACTTAGTATTTTTTGTCTAGAAAAGTCACTTGATAGTTATTGTAATTCTATTATTGAATTATATATTATAAAAAGGGCAGTCTTGCTCTGAAGCACATGATACTAGAAGTTTTTTGAAGCAATAAAGTATATTTAGGAACTATGTATAGCCACTTGAGAGGTCAATATAAGAAAAACAAGAGTTTGAAGACAAGGAAATTAGATGATGAGTTTCTTTATATTCAGAACTCTTTTCTTTGTACTGTATTTGAAATTATGTCTCCAGGAGGAGCTATTTCTTTCTGTGCTTACTTGTATTCCAGCCAGTCTTCTGAGCTAGAATGTCATCATTCTGATTGATTTTTGTTTGTGTTCTTGGAGGCTGCTGCCCCAAAAGAGGCAGACAGATAAGATGTGGTACTGGAGAAAGTGCCCTGGTCTCTTTGTATTCTCTGCTGTGATATGATTTTAAGCACATTGTACAATAAAGCAGCTTGGTCTGTGACAAACATGGTAACAGTGCCTTGTCACTTTTCATAATATCAGGGATGTGTCAAAAATTAACCAGGGGTCCTAAAGAAGTGGAGATTCTGTTACATTCTAAAGGGATTTGGGGAGAAGAGGAGATCAGTGTATTGAATAGCAGGTAAAGCATCCCAGTAGCTAAGAAAACTTCTTTAGTGATTTAGTTGGATGTCATAAAGTCACTTAACAATGTTGATGAATGATATAGGCAGAAACAAAGGAAAACTTAGAAGAACAATCCTTGGACAGCAGAGGAAAATCTCTTAGAGAGAAAGACCCCATAAGGCATTGATTCTATTATCTATGGTTGCTATTTCCTATTGAGAAAAAAATCTGATCGTAATAAGAATATCTTAGGAATTAAATTAACATAGGAATGAGTTCCAGCAAGTGTCTTTCACTGCTTAATGATGGTTGGCAGCAGGAGTCAACAACTGGAAGTAACTCCTGTGTGGCACGCAATAAATTAAGAAGGCTTTCTGAGGAGGGATAATGGAGGGACCCAAAGTGGGAATAATGGTGAACACTGCATGCTCTACACACCTGGATTACACTACCTTCCTAGCCTGAGGCTTGGCCTTGAGCTGATGCTTTGGTTTGCAGCCACTTCAGTGAGATCAGAAGATTTTCACAAAAGTATGCTGATCTTCTGAGATAAATACTCCTTTGTACGTTCACTTCACAGAAAAAAAGGGATAGTGGTCAGGTCAGAAGACATCGAAGAATCCTGTTACTATTTGTCTTATAAATTTCTCTTCATTTGAGAGGAAATATTCATGGGCTTCTTTATATCTATCACCAAATGTGATATATTTTAAGAGGCTGAATATGAAAATTTTATAATGAGTAAAAGCTATATTTGATACTTGAAGTAGGAAATTTTCAAGGCAGATATCTTGAACATTTTGTGGACGAAATTATGTTTTTTTTTTTTAGTCCTAAATAGTTTGCATTTTTGTATTGTTGAAGAAATCATTTTCTGCCTTGGGATAAAATATTTCCATTCAGTTTTTTATAGTTTCATATTTTGCTTTTAGAAATTTGACCCATTTGAAATTTCTTTTTGCATCTTCAGTGTAGTATGTATTCAAATATCTCTAAATTCATTTTTGTCTGTATATATTTTGTCTTTATTGTATAGCTTTTGTCCCAGAAATATGAGTGTCTATCAATTGTTTTCTACATTTCTTTGAATGCCTGGATCCATTTTTCAGACTCATACTCTGTTTCATTGAGCTGCTTTCTGCATCTATGCAAATACCACATCCAAATGTATACATGCTGTGCTTTACACTTGGTATTTGCTTCATTTATAATATGTTGCCATATTCTCAACTACTTTCTTTTTGTAAATAAAAGAAAATCTTCTATTGTTTTTATGTACATACATGTGTATGCATGTTTGTGTGTATGTGTGTGTGTGTGTGTGTGTGTGTGTGTGTGTGTCTACAAGAGGAATCATTCTTAATTGTTTTACTTTCTTATTTCTTTGCTCCAAATTTTCCCAGGCTCTGTGCCTTTCAGGGACAGAATTGGAGGCTACTGCCATTACCACCTAGCATTTTTATGTGGTATTTGGGGATCAGATGCAAAGTGGTATCAGATGAAGCTGAAACCAGATTGTGCAGGACTATGTAAAAGAGATTATGAAACTTAGATTTTTTTCTAAACACAATATTGTACCAATGAAATATTTTATGAAGTAGGAGATATGGTAAAAAATAGAATTTATTTTAAATTTTACTAGATTATAGAGTTGCCTGCAAAATTTGATTGCATTAGTATGCTGATGTGTGTGTGTGTGTATTTCGTATATGAAATATACGAAATAGAGGAAATGACCAGCCAGATGTGCAGGAAAATTAGATTATTCCTGGATTTCATTATTTCTCTTACCTTTACTTTCCGAATTTTTGTGTGTGAGATATGGATTATGTTTGTGATAAAATAGAAAAATGCAAAGCCAAGATAGGCACTTTGATTGTGCTACAAAAATTAGACTGGATTTCTTCTTGAGGCTCTTCTGAGACTATCATCATCTTCCTCTGGGCTGCAACTTTAATTCTTCCTCTTAATCAGGGTCTTTTTTTTCTGGCTTAATGCTCATAAAAGACTTTTTCAATATCATAGAAGCAACCTTCGATCTTCATTACCATCTTTTTCTCTCCCCTCTGATAAACATCCTGGAAACTAACAGTCTCCAGTTTCAAATTTCACTTCCTTTCCTGCCTTTGCCACCTTCTTAATAAAACTTTGGTTTCCTCATGCTCATCTTTACTGCAAACTCACCAATGACCTCTTAGTTGGATGGACATTTCTTTTGTTCTTGAAAGCATTAGTAAAGATGCAACCATGCAGGCGAATTGCAACATGCGCTATATGTAAGACAAAGGTCTCAAAAGTTGTAAGAGACAAATAACCAAGCCTGACTGTATAAAACAATAATGTTAATATTTAAGTTGTGCTAAAGAAAAAGCAGAGTTATATTGAAGTATATAAGCAATCTATAGGCTAGAGAATGATTAGGTTTAAAGTAGACTAAGTTCCTTGAGGTATTTTGGAGAAGGTAAAAGTTGCTTGCTATGTTTAGATTTTTTTTGTTACAACTTTATTTTTAAATTATATTAACCATGAATGTATGTGTTTTAATTGCCCAATTACAACCCCCACTGCACATTCCTCCCTTTCCTCCCCATTCTCCTCTCCCATTCATTTTTTCTTAAGGTTGTATGTTAAAATTTACAAAGGTATAAATTAAAAGAATGAAAGTATGATACAGGGGTTGGAGAGATTACTCAGAGGTAAAGTGCCTCTTAAGCAAGCCCGATGACCTGAGTTTGGATCCCTTGATCCCACATAGAAAAACCAGACGTAATAACATAAATGTCTGCAGTGTCTCTGTGCTGCGGAAAGTGAGAGGCAGAGAGCTGAGAGTCTCCGGAAACATGCTAGCCAGCCAACTTGGCTTAACGCAGAGTGGCAAAGAGACCAGAGCTTGGAAAAGACAGAGAGGTGAGGAAGGATACACAATGGTTGTCCTCTCATCTTGACATGCATATCTGCATTCACATGTATACACACACACATACACTCACATACACATACTCATATACTCGCCTACACAATGAAATACATATCTCCTAAATATTAGAAGAATACAATTTAATGAAAAAGAAAAAAAGCAAGAAGGAAGAGAAAATGAATGCAGAGGTATGTAAAGAAAATAACTGATGAAATTGGTAGAAATTATAGGGCTGGAGAGATGGCTCAGGGATTAAGACTCTATCTCGCAAGCAGAAAGTACTGAGTTCAGATCCCAGGTCCCACGTAAAAATGCCAGGCAGAAATGCAGAGACCTGCACTTCAGGCCCTAGTGGGCAGAGCCTGGGAAATCCCAGAGCGAAGCAAGAATGAGGTAGAAGCAATCCAGGATGATTCCCAAAGTCACCATTGGTCTTCCACAGGGACACACAGTGCCTTCTGATACACACACACACATACATAAAATAAAATTTAAAAATTGGTAGAAATATATCCAAATATATTTATAGTGATGATGATATTCATAATGGATCAAGATGTTCTGTAATAAAATACATGGATTATCAAGACAATATTTAAATTATTCAATCACATGTTGTTTACCAGATCATGTCTAAAACATATAGACCAGAAAAATGCTAACTAAACAATGGAGAATGATAAATCATTAAATAACAAGTTAAAAAGAAGTTAGGATAGTTATAGAAAATATACAGGCCTTACAAGGGAAAGTCACTATTAGTATTATAGGGTCATTATACAATGATAAAAGCTGTAATTCACAAGGTGATTTTAATGTGGTACCCACATCCTCTTCAAGATTAAAGAGCATTCATCACTTCAGCTGCAGGGAGTAACTCACAGATTGTCTTCAGCTAACAATTTGTTATGGAAGTTTCATCTCACCTATTCAACTTCTGATGTCTTTTTCAGGGCAGCTCAAAATAAATGACTGGTAGACCAACATGAGATACTGTAGGGCTAGTCCAGAATTTCCCATGCAACAGAAAATGAAGCATTCTATTAAGGCTGCATTATCTTCTCTCTCTCCCTCTGAGGAATCCTACTACCCTCCCACTTTATACAAATATAGAATACAAGAGTATTCCTGAATAAACTTCCTGTATGCGCACAGATTTGTTTTTGACTCTACGTCAGTCTTTCAGGAAACTTAACCTTCAATAGATGATGCCAGAAAGGTTCAGGTAAACAGGCTCAGAGATACAGGTAAGTTCTGGTATGAAATATTAAGCAGTGCAGTTGTTGGGACATCCTTAAGGATGAGCTGGGATTGAAAGAAGTGTATTACTTTATATCATTGTCCACCATTCAAAATTTGTGGGAAAATAGTACTTATAAGGACAAAGGAATTGGATAGCTGTTTTTCTCCCACATAATTTTCATTATTGTATACTGTTCTAGTTGTTATATTTTAATATTGGTTTTTGCTGCCTGTTTTCTGCTGTATCTAATATATAAATTAAACTTTATTGATATTCATGTAAAGGAAAATGTAGACTTTAATGATATTATAGACTTTATTATCAATTGGATCGCCATTTTTAGGCTCAAATGCTTTGGAAAAAGATTCTTTAAAAGCAAGAGAATTTAATTGGCAATTACAAGATAAGTGTGAAAGTCAAAGGGTCTTCTTGAAAGTGTATGTCTGACTCCTACAGTTTGATGATACTGAAACCTCGCCACTTATTTATTGAAGGTAGTAGAGCTCTACTGTAGGCTGAACACATGCCAAAGTACATGTGATCTGTTAGGCTCTGAGAACGAGGAGAAACAGAACCAATACAATCAAATATGCAATTATTAAATTAACTAAAAAATTAAACCAGTGTCCTCCAAAATAGCCCATCATAGCTAGCTGCTCAGTTCTTGAGCTGAATGTCTCACAAGACTGAAGGATCCAGGAAAGTCTCCAGCCTCAATCATGCAGGAGGTCTGAAGAGGTTGGGCTCCAATGTCGGTGATGAATGGTAACCATGCTGAAGATGCTGGGCTCCAACATCAGCGATGATGATTAGGCTCAGTAGATTAGGCTTCAATGGCAGTGCAGACATCAGTGAGGTCAAAAGGGTTGAGATCTGATATCAACCAAGAATAAGAGCAGCAGCAGCAGCAGCAGAGAAGGCAGCAGCAGTGGACATACAAAGCATAGTCTATACAGGGCAAGGAAAAAGCAAGTCCCTCCTTGCACTTCCTTTTATCTGGTCCACTGCTGGAATGTACTGGGTCTTCAATATCAAGTAAACAAACACCTGCTGGCTTGTTCAAGGGTCTACCCTAACCATTAGCTCTTTACAGCTGTGTCCCAAACAGCCTGGAGCTGTCAAGTTGACACCTGAATCTAACTATCACACTATCCGTAATTTACTCATGTAAATTTTGCAAAATTTTACTCATTTTGCAAAAGGTTGGAGGGTCAGATATCTGATGACCGGAACATAAAGAGTTGGGTTAATTCCATATTTACGTCCAGAGGTTGAACAGATGAACAGTCAACAGGGCCACTACTAAGTCTATATTATTAAAACCAGCAGACAATCAGAAGACAAAAGGAAGATGCCTTAAAACTCTGTATCCCCTTGTCCAGATTCTGTACAGAAGTCATTTTATTTTTGTATTGAAAACCCATTGAAAATCAGTTTTAAAGAAATAAAGCAAAGGTTTATTCATGCTGCAAAACCACCAGTTTAGGAATACACCTTTCAGTGAAATCAAAGCAGAAAAACTTTCTCTCTCTCTTCTCTCTTTCCCTCTCTTTCTTTCCCTTCCTTCCTCCCTTCCTCCCTCCTCCCTTCCTCCCTCTTCCTCCCTCCTCCTCTCCCTCTCCCTCTCTCCTCCTACCTTTCCTCCTCCCTCCCCTCTCCTTCCTTCCCTCTCCTCCCCTCCCCCTCCTCTCCCCTCCCCTTCCCTCCCCTTCCCTCCCCTTCTTTCCCCTCCCTTAGCCATCCTCTCTTCTCTCTTCCCCTCCCCTCCCTTCCTCCCAAGGCAACCCAACAGAACATTTCTTTACAAAACTGTTGCTGAGGCACAGCCTGGGCATTTATTTTAGATGTGACCACCTGTGTGAAGTATAGGGGTTATTTTAAAAGGAGTTCTTTCATTTGTCTTTGTGGGAGAGAGGTTGCTTCAATCAAAATGACATCACATTTGTCAGGCACCTGTGGAACTGCAGAAGTTGGCTCAAGTACAAAAGACTTTGTTTTCCTTTCTCTTGGCTATGGTTGTTAACTCGATTTCTTCTTTCCATAAATTCTTTAATTGGTTTAATAAAATATACAACAAACCATGAATGGCCTTTTCTGTTGGTTTCATGTGTACATTTACTTATATAGTGAAGCTGGATTAACTCAACCATGGCATTTTGTTAAAGAACATTTAAATTTTCACAGCAGCTAGAAAATATTAAGGAAAGTTTCAAAGAGTAAGAATTTCTTTGATAATATTTCTCAGTTTGCATTAGTTGCTCTTATATAAAATGTTCCCTGCAATTCTATGGGTAATGAAGAAGGCATAATCCCTCCTTATTATTTCTGAAGCATGCAAACTTTTACAGCTGAAGGTGTTAAGCTAATGTTTTAAAAGTCAGTAACAAGAGCAGGGATTAAATGTTAACTATTGCTGTGCCCTTAGGCTGACCGCACAGCTGGGGATTGCTTGGATTGATGCAAAGTTATAACACTTTCCAGGCCTCATTTTTCTTCTGAAAGTGATTCTCATGCAATGAACAGAAGCAGGGCACAGCAGCTCAGCGTTTCATGTCACTCACGTGCTCAGATTCAACACCGATCCTTCAAATGACTTCATGTTGTTTTGACTGTTGTTAAGAGGTAAAATTCTAGTTTCTGGGTAGCTCATCATACTTCCTCATTTTTCTCTTCATCTCAAACTTTTTCCTCCTCCTTCTTCCCTCCCTCTCTGCTTCTTCAGTAGTTTTTCACCTTGTAGGAGTATGGTTTTGTGTATCGTATGAAAACTTTAAGACATTCCTGTCCCATAGTGCCAGGTCTCTTGGTTTCTGAAATGTAGCTACATTGTTTTCCAAGTCATGGTGGAATGGATATGGAGGCCAAGATGATGGGAAAGGGAAGTGGCCATGAGGGCAGGAGAGAACCTATGGGCAAAGTCAAGTAATGAAAAGGAATATAGAAAGAACCACAAAAAAAGCAGACTAATTAGGAGAAAGGTAGAAGAATGCAATATGATGCATTTTGCTTGGAGAATAAGTGTAATGAGAAAATAAACCTCATCCTTTTTTTGAAGTTTGATCTGCAACTGACTATTTCATGTCCTGAGTTAGGTATTTTGATAATATTGAAGTGAAAAATGGAACCCCTGTCAACTATGTGGTCAAGGCTAGGATTGAGGAACAATGTATGAAACATGAATGGTACAATTTGAGTACTTCATTTTTAAGAAAGATGATTTTCAAGTTCCCATGGACATGACAATGTGTCTTCATTTACCATGAGAATAAAAATATACATTTTGAAAGCTGATATGTGTCATAAATATTGCAAAGTCCAAAAAGAATACTTATATTAACTATCTCTATAAGAATTTTTGGTTCACATTTTTTATTGCATTTATTTGGTTTTTGTTTTATAATTTTGTATGTGAGGAATGGGAAGATATCTCCAGCATGGCAAGCTAAAATTTGTTTTTATTAGCTATAGTTTTAAAGAATCTTTTATGAATTATATTTGGTGATGTCATATAAATATTTAAAAAATCATAATATAATTTCTTTTGTTTTTGGTGTGTGTGTGTGTGTGTGTGTGTGTGTGTGTGTGTGTGTGTGTAAGTTCAAGTGGGCACTTCAGAGTAGGTGTCTGTGGAGGCAGAAAGACCTGAGTTCAGATATTAAATCCTATGTAAAAA
Source organism: Typhlomys cinereus (assembly GCA_023101885.1). Classification (NCBI taxonomy): domain Eukaryota; kingdom Metazoa; phylum Chordata; class Mammalia; order Rodentia; family Platacanthomyidae; genus Typhlomys; species Typhlomys cinereus. The sequence goes on along the minus strand of JALPQD010000059.1, from coordinate 6,572,178 downwards.
CACCAGATGGAAGGAGAAGAGCCCTGCATTTCTGGCTCTGGAAGGTGGAGCCTGGGAAATCCCAGAACTAAGCAATAAGGAGATAGAATAAGGCAAGATGATTATTGAAACCAACTTTTGGCCTCCACAGGTACACACACACACACACACACACACACACACACACACACACACACAAAGATGTCAGTGCCATGCACCTCAGATTCCCATCTTCCATAATTGTGGGCCAAATAAGGTCCTGTGTAATATACTCAGTTCCAGGAATTGATGGTAGGGACATAAAACTGACTGTTGTATGACCTCCCCCGGGGACACATGAATAAATGATTATTAACGTCAAGTTGGGAAGCAGAACAGAGCAAAGAAATGATTTCATCCTCAGTTTGGTGAACTAATGGGTTTATTGGGGTTGCTTACTGGGGCATGGGTGAGGGCTTCACTGAAAAGCCCTCATTAGCAAAGCCGAAGACTCAGAAAGCTGCATCACTGGAATGCTCTGCTGTTTGAAGGTAGCTGCACAGCTTTTATCCCCCAGCAGTGTTAACTACTTACAAAAACTTGGAGAGGAGTTTTCCAAGTTTTATAATTTTAACTAGCTTTTTGAGTCTTATGATTTCGTGTCTCTATTCCTACCCTCATGGCAGCCATCCCATGCCAGGAATGATGGTTTCAATCCTAAGGAAATATCTATACTGGGTAAGATACTGCTTGATCATGGACATCTTATCTCACTGTTTTCAGGTCTCTGATTAGAATTTATATCAGCAAATCCTTTGGTTCTCATATATCCAGTTTCAAGCAGAATGACACAATTGGCCCACTTTGGTCTCAAGCACATGATAGCAACAGTGGACTTCTCAGCCTCCATAATTACCTGAGTCGGCTCCTCATAAGAGGTAATACTTTTCTGTCTCCAACCTTAGACTCCCATGTTCTATACCATTCAATGTACTTATAGGTTCTGGGGTCCAGAGATTAGATATTTTCAGAGCCATTATTGTGCCTGCCATACACTTGTAAAGAAATTGCTTAGAAATAATTGTGGATTTTCCTTTGTCCTTACAGTGCAACAGATAAAGTCATGCTCAAAGGTCTAAGTAATTATTCTTTGAGGAATCTCAAATAACACCTCTCCTGGTGTTTGTTGTTGAACAAAACATCGAGGTGTAATTAGTGGGATGAAGATAGTCATGAATCTTCAAGAGTTTCATGTAAACAAAAGTTCTAATTGCAGAATGTATTAACTATCTCCCCAGATGAATCCATGATATTTCAGGATCCTTTAGGGTCTGGTCACAAGAAAAGATCACATATTAGATAATTCTCTTTAACAAGTATTCTAGAAAGTCACTTCTCCTTATAGGTGAGGGAAAAAATCTGCCTCAACCATTTAATGTTAGTGTTTATACTTCAGGGATTTACAACTTCTGTATAAGTTTTGAATTCATTTGAGGCCTAAAGAAAAGAGGTAGTCTAGGGGTGCCTTTGATACATTCTTAATTGACTACCTTTAGACTGTCCATTCTTCTTGAGGTCACTGGGTTTCAACTGGTACATGCATTATTTCATACTATATATACTTATGTATTCAAAACTTTATGACAGACTTTACAAAAATTCAGCAAAGAACATTTCAAAATCCACTAGAGAAATTTTGCAGTTCATTTTGTTAACAAGAGAAAAGAATTTGTGGCCCTATAAAACAGAATAATTTTAGTCAGTATAAATATGACATACATTATTGAAAGCTGATGACTATGTACTGAACTTTAGTATTACATACAGCTTTTTCTTTGGATGTACTTTGATTTTAGGAATTATCCACAAAGTTAAATTATATTAGTGCTGGGAATTTTAAGGAGACTCCAAGCAAAAATATTTTTGGAACAAATTGAAGTGTAACACAAAAGAGGAGGCAAATGGAAGGCTAAAGGAGATGGCAAATGCTCCTTCTTTATATACTCAATGCATGGAAACATAGTTGGACTATGAACTTAAGGATGATATCCTCTGCTTCTGAATCGTAGAAGTCTAATCTAGGTAAAATGGGCTGCACTTCCTCTCTTATCTGGTGAACATTCTACAGATGATTATTGTGAGGAAAAATACACTTACATATGTATGCAGAAAGTAACATGTTTTAACTTTGCATTTTTATTATTTCAAACAGTAGATTGAAGGGCATGGCTCTCTCTTGGTAGGTAGTAAACCTACTGTTACTGTTACCCAAGAAATAAGAAAATTTCACTCCCCTTTCTCATTATGTCACAGCATGAATAGGCCAGGCAAACCTCAGCCAAACAAGGAAAACTCAGGTATAACTTGTACAGAGACGCTCTAAGGAAAATCTTCCCCACTGCAGAAAGCTTGATACCAAGAATGGAAGGAAATAATGGAAGTGGAGCATGCTTGTTCATTGCCCTCAAGTGTACAGATGAGCTAAACTTGTCTTCCTCCTTTGAGATAAAAGTGAATAACAACAGAGAGAGGTCCAGGTAGAGTTGGGAAAATACATCCTATTGTTAAACCAGAAGAATGGAACAGGTAATCCTATCCTTAGAAGACTGATTGATCACTTTCAGTCAAGTTTTTGAAAACCAATTTTAACATATGTATAAAAGCAGGAGTTTATATAATTTATAATCTTATAAATTTATATAATTATAATTAGGGAAGTATTCCTCAGATATGAAATATACAGATATTTACAAAATAATGTCACTTCAATTTAGCTTTGTTCTTATTCATTTTTTCCTATAGCAGGAACATTTTTATCAGTACAACCAAAAATAAGGCTGGAGACAGATACTCTAAGTTTGTGATATAAAAATTTAACCCCTCCTCTATGTTCCCTCAAATGAAAAATCCCTAAGAAATTAGATGCTTTTATTGGTCAATCCTTTTCAGATCTGCTTCTGATCCCATTTCTTGGCCAGGGAATGGAAATGTTGGGTCACCTACCATTTCTTTTGGTTAGTGAATAGTGTTTTGTGATTGGAAGTATCATGAGAATTTTTTAGAATGGGGGAGATTCTTGTACTTTCTGAGGTTCCTGGAGATTCAAGACTTCTATCTCCTTATAAAATACCAGATACAATACTGAATGAAGGCATGAATAAGCAAATGAATGAATATCACTTATCAATTTCTGACACTCCTATTTTGACATTTTAAGCTACTTGTCATGTATTTGCCTAGGTCATAGGACAATGTTTCTCTGGCTCTTTAATAAATACAATTAAAGTTTGGTGGAGATTTATGGAAATAAAGAATAAACTATTTCAAATATCATTTGTAGCAACCAATTATTAATTTGGAGCATCACTGAGTTTCTGGAAATCTCCTGAGTCAAGGGAATTATTTGGCCAGATAAAGAGCCCGAAGAGGCCAATGCATTTCAGTAATAATGGAAAGAGTGCAGCAGTGTAAATATTGGCAACTAAGTGGAGGCTATTAAAACAGCTATTCAGACTAGGAGGACCAAGGGACTTATAAAATGAAACCTGTTTGTTCTCTTTCATGAACATTTTGGACTTGTTCACATTTGAATCCCACCAAATTCTCCATGTACACATAGTTCAATTATATGGGTCTTTTCTTGGTAACATGGGATAAAATACTGTAAAATCTATGGACTGGTAATCATAAATTAAAATGCTTAAATTATTTCTTACAAATGTAAAAGCAATATTTTCACACACTGATTTAGATAGAACAGAATCTGAAATTAAGAATCCCAGGGCAGATGGTTGATGTAGCGACATGATCCTAGCATAAGATAAGCAGAGAGGAACATTGTGTGATTGCTGCAGGTGACTCTCCTATTGATCCCTGTGAAATGTGTCTAGGAGTCCATATCCAACTGTCTAAGGCTGGCTTCAGGAGTATATTTGTATTCTTCAGTTTCCAAGTACATGTGTTTTAAGAGGGATTTCTTGAGTAATCTACTCTGGGATGCAAGAGAAAGGTCCAACAATAAAGATGTTATCTATGCAGATCCATTCAAAGTTTCCCATTTGACCCTGTTGAAGTTGTTCAAATCTTGCAATGTCCTGATCATCATACTCATAATAAGAAGTAGAATACATTCACAGGAAGTTGAAGTGATTCACAGGAATTTGAAGTGGTGGACAGAATGGTGTGTGTTGTGTTGACTGATTACTGATGCCATTTTTCTAGTAAGTTTATTTAAAAATCAGTGGCCTGCTTCCTGACTTTGTCAGAAATCACCTTTACTCTCTCCCCTGTCACTGGTAGATTTTTTTCCCCCTGGAATTTTCTTGTTGAAGATTGTATTTATGGACCTGTTTCTCAAAGCTTCTTCACAAGTCTTTTTCTAGGGCTCCCAAAATTTACTTAGGGTTTGAAGTATTTAGGCATAAATTATTTGTTTCTTTGAGGATGATTTTTAAAGGAGACTTACCTTTTGTTTGGTGCACTCAATGGCTCTACTCAATCAGTTGAAGGCCTCAATAGAACAAAAGGCAAACAGTCCACAAGACCTCCAAAGCAGGAGGGAATTTCCTAGCATCTGCTTTAAACTTCATCTAATACACTCATTCTTCCTAGTTTTGGAGCTAACTACTACTGGATTCAAATTTCTGCTTGTTCCTGTATTCAGTATTTGGCTTCTCTTCACCATGTTTTGACCTTGTCAAACTTTCCCAACTATGTAAGTGCCAATTTCTTTAAGTTTCTCTCTCTGTCTCTCTGATTCTCTGTCTGTCTCTCTCTCTCACTGTCTTTCTCTCTCATACATATATAGGAGATATGGGAGATAAAAGATCTTGATTTTTTTTGGAGGGGGGAACTTGATTAATATAAGAGTCTTCACAATTTCAAAGAGAAAATTACAATTGTTTCTACTTGGGTCTAGTAGATAGAGATATCAATGCACTGGGATGGCCTATTCCCTAGATGTTTTTGTAAACATTTGATAATGGAAAAATGATCTAGCAACTGCTAACTGCAAATGCTCCTCATACAAGAATGCTTGTCTAAAATCACATTGAATGGTTTCATATAAACTTAATACTTTTGAATGCTTGGCAGTTTCTTGTGGAGAAAGGCTTGTTGTATTCACAGTGAACCATTTGCTGTTGGCATATGACTAGTTAAGGACTGTTCAAGAATGCCTTTATGGGTCAAGAGAGAAGTGATGATAACCAGGATGATGAAAGTGGAAGAAGGCATCATGACACCAGTGTATCAAAGGCCCTTTCTTGAGTGTTTTGGCAATTTCTGCTTCCTTATAGACAAAGTTCCAACTGTAACCATAGTGACTCAGAAAGGGAGAAAAACAAGATCCCTTTATATGAAGACAATGATAGGACCTCAGATCTTGGACTATCTTTCTGCGGCTAAGACTGGCAGAAGTCCAATTCAACGTCTTACAAATACAGGTTGCTGACCTCTTTTTCTTAACTTTTTAGAGATTTTTAAAAAGGATACTATTGCTTTTGTTTTCATCCTGCAATGGTTTAATTGTTTTTGAAATTTTAAAACATTTCAAAGCTATGTGGATAATGTTGCTTTTGGACTTGTTCATAATTCTGCAGTTTTATTTAGGATTTCCACACATAGTCCTTCAAGTGGGGGTTGGTAATGCCTGTTGAGCAAATTGAGAGTTAATGAACTCAGGTTGACACTTTAGATAGTCTTTGATTATCTTTGTTTGCTTGGACACAAGATGACTTTCATCTAGAACACATACAATTTTCAGGAACACAGTGCCTGTAATTTGAACAAAATGATTACTTCAACAAATAGCTTTGAGAGCTTGCAATAGTATATCCTGTGATAAGATGGAAGGAAAACACTGTTACTGTTACAAATACTGTTGTGTGATAAAGGTCAGATTCAGATCTCCATCTCTGTCTTTCTGTATAAAATTCTTTGGCCTTAGACATGGAATAGTGGTCAAGATACTAATTTAGATGGCTGGTTTGAACAACTGAAGCATCTGGGTATCTTGTGTTCTTTCTCCTGTTTCTACCCCTCACTTCCCATACCTGTAAACTGGAAACTGTGGTAGCACCCAACTCACTAGTTTGCTGAAATGGTTAAAGAAGATGGTGCATGCTAAAGAATTGTGGCAGATGTTATAAATCATTCTCACTTCATGGGCCACTCCACATATCAATAATTTTCCACTGTACTCCCAAGTCAAAATAAATATCTGAGAATTCCATTTATGAAGTAATTTGGTCCATGCAATTTAACATGTGTTTATATCCTAACAACATACATTGAGAGAAATAATTCTTACCCATAGTCTCACCAACATAACATATCATGTGTCTATTGGGCTCTGTTAAAATTCTCAAACTTTGGAATGAAATTGAAATACCCTCATTTCCTATTCCACATTGATTTTCCAATATGACTTGCTTTTTAACACAGGTACATGTGGAACAATCAGCTGCTCAAAGATTTAATGTCATCAAAAGGAATGCAGTATGATATGATGTTGAAACTGTGATGTACCACTATGGGTAGTTCATGTGGAATTCTATAAATGGAGAGTGTTTTGATTTTTCTCGTAGCATAAATTACTCCTGGAGTTCACTCTTGTTCCCTTAAGCAGGACACCATTCAACAACTGTTAGTTGGCACCATGCCTTACATGTGATAAACAGATATTGATATGTAAAACTATTTTCTCTGTTTTATATATTATTATTTATAAAAGAAAATAAAGTGTTTGAAACATTAAATAGCTTGTTCATATTTAATGCATAGAAAACATTGATGCTGGTATTTGTATTATTCCAGTTATAGTATCTACAGGAAAAACTCTCTCCAATTAGAGAACTACATTTCACCTACTCTAGATAAAAAGCTAGAACCTCAAAACACTGGCACACACTTATTACTAAAAGTTCTATGACATCTGGAATGTGTGTATCATTTCATATTTTGCTAATATCTCTTTTGCACATACTTGATTTTATAAATCTGTAACTCAATGTAAACGAATATAACAGATTATATTGTTACATTTGACCATGATTAACTGATTTCATTACTTTAGAAATTCATTATCTAATATTTTACTCTCTTCTTATTTAGAGGCTACTGTTAAATCATTCAAAGAATTAAGATGCATGAATATTTAAGTTCCATCCATTTCTACCTGCTTTCGTAAATTACAATGAATGGCCTTATTCTTTTTTTCTCCCATATTTTATTTTTTTTCCTAATCAACCATACAAGCTCAATAGGTACCCCTGTCCTCTCCCTCCCTCCTCCCCTCTCCAGTCCCCCACTGCAATCTCCTCCTTCCTTTCACCCCCTTCCACTCTCCCCCTCTCCCAGTGCCTCCCCCTTCCTCCTTCCGGGGAGCACCCTTTTGTGTGAATGCCAAACCTCCCTCTGAGTCCTCCACCCTAGTGAGTGGTAAGGACTCAGTGGCATAGCTCAGAGCCCTTTCTTGTGCTCTCTTAGTCTGGGAACTCTATTATGGCTGTTAATCTCTTGCCTGTAAGGATCCTACTGCATGGAGCCTTCTCCCCTGTGATCCATGCTAGACTTGGGGGGGGGTCATTGACATGTCAGCCATTGTGCAGGTCAGGCAAAGTCCAATCCTGACTGCTGCAGCTCTAACTTGTGTGGAGTAACTTGCATATCATTAGTCCTCCCTATCTTTAGGCTCTCACAATCTTGCTGCCCCCTCTTCTACAAGGTTCCCCGAGCTTTAGGATGGGGAGAGATTTGGCTAGTCTGGTTCCAAGTGATTAATGTAGGGTCTTTGATGTTCTGAATTGTGGTTTGTTGTTGTTTTCAGTTTTGCTTTTCCTGCATGCCCTTGATTCTTTTTGACAATAACTCTTGACCATGTGATTGAGATAAAGAGACGTCTGTAAAATATAAGACTCTGGTAAGGAGAAGGATGGTAGGAATGTATGAAGCCTGACCTTTATGGTCAACACCACGGGAATGGATACCCCAGGTAGTTAGGACTCTGCAGAAAGACCTGGAAAAGTAGTATTCAGAGTAAAACTGTAGTGCAGGGAACTGAAAGGATATTCATGAAGGAAATTATGGAGAGTGAGAAAACCTATAACAGGTCATCTTTAAGCTGAAAACCCAGAGGTTCTCATTTGTGTGACTCAGTCCACGTGTAAAGCCTCAGAACCAGTGAAGCTAGTAAATTTTCATTCTGTGACCAAAGACAGACTGGAAGGCCCAGAGAGTCTTAGAGCACTGAAACAGAGTCTGTAGAGCTGATATCCTATGCAAGAGGCAGAGTACATTTTAGCTCCATGAGTCAGTTTACCCATTATTCTAACTTGACCCACTAAAACTCACATTCCAGTCTCCTCAGAATGATCCTCAATAAGTTCTTTAGGTATAACCTATCCAAGCACATTAATACTTAAAATTAACCACAACACTGTTGTAGGAATTCAGAAAACTTGAGGCATAAAGCTCTTAGATGGTATAGCTGAATTTATAAGAACGTTTAGTCCTTTCCTCATGGTATTGTGGAATATTTGAGATAATTCTTAAGTGCTTCCATAGTTAAGATTGTTTTAATATAATCCATAGTATGCTGATTAACAAGAGTTGATTATACTTATCTTTTCCCAACTCAAAATTCATTGACATGATTGCTTAAAATAAACCAATATCGTGTGTCTCAGTCTGTTAAAGCTGATATAACAAAATACTACAGAGTGAACAAATCATATCATTGGATTTTATTTATGCCAGTTCTACTGGCTGGGAAATCCTAAGTCAAGGCACAGTCAATTTGTTTCCTAGTGGTAGATCTCTTTTTTTCTGGCTCACTGAGAGGATTAAAGCTCTGTGGTCTCTTCTCATCTGGGTCTCGCTCTCATGACCTTTTCTAAGCCTACTTATCCTCCAAAGGTCCTATTTCAAATATCAACTTTTCTTTGAGTAATGCATAATAGTAAGTCTTTGTTTAGGAAGGAGAACAAAAAAAATCTATGGAAAAGAAAATGGGAAAAAATGGTTCAGTTATTAAGCATATCAATTTAAGGAACCCTGAAGACTGTTTTCCATGAAACTATGAATGTACACTGCATTCTTTTGTACAACTTTTATATGACTCAAAGATATGTACATACATGTTTGAAGACCACAAATATATTACTAAAAAATCAATCAGCTCTTTAAGTAGTCTACAGTATGATGGTAGAGATATGTAAGTAAATAGATACTGAGAATATGATATAAAATCATGCTGTAGAATGTAGCCAGGTCCATTTTGCACAGGGTAAGACATTTGTTAGGGTACAGTATTAATAAGTTTATAGCATGCTGCTGTCTCATTTTCCAAACATGGATAAGGAAGCTTTGAGTCTTGGAATTCCACATCCAAGGCTTATCCTGATAAAGACATTGACATCTATCTATTAGATCTGAGGAGTAGCTGTTGGTGTATATACATGATAAACCAACTATATTGGATGGAGACATGGATGAGAAGAGATGCAAGGAGAACTTTGAATCATCAATGATTCTTTATATGTAACTAAGATGGCTAGGACCAAGAAATCTTAATTTGAACCATGAATTCTGTTATAAAAATGTATTTGTCCAATTAAATAGATATTATCAAATAGTTTCCTAGCTTACTACATTACAAACATTTGCTTACAATAATAAGTGGACCTTCATTTTTATTCTTACCAAATCTTCATATTCACAAATGTTAGGTTATGAAAGTTGGAGTCTGGCCATATGAGCTATTGAAGTTTTATATGACATAAAGATAAGGAGATCACACTTAAATTTAGAAAGACCAGGCAGCAAACAAATAAAGGAAGAAAAAATAATAGCAGAAATTCAAGCAAGAAATAATTCTATTGAGACAACAGCAGTGGTAAGAAACAAGAAAAGTAGGTTATAAGAAGATTTAAAATATGAACTATGTAGGTCTTGTTAATGACATTCAGCTAGCATTTGGCTTGATTTACTCAACAGTAAACTGTCTTTTGGGATAAGGATTTCAGGAGAGAACTTTAGACTTGTAAACTTGGAAGGTTTTGTGTAGAGGTCAGTGAAGTTACACATAGGAAATTAGGTCCCTTGGGAGGTTTGCTAAAGAAAAGAAGCAGAATGTCTGAAACCAGATCTCTGGGGAATAATGCCTAAGATTTATGGAGAGGAAGAAGAAGCCTCAAAGAATGCCATAGAACATATAAGAAGTCACAAGTTTAATTGCCCAAGAAGCCAAAAGGATGGCATATTTAAAATGTTAGTAGTATCAACTTCTATAAAATTATCAAATAAAATACCTGCGAGAAGTACAAGTTAGTGACTGTTAATATTTTACAACACACTTTGGATCCCCCTATCTTGAAATCTGCATATACATGACTATCTTGGGGATAGGGCTCATGTCTAAATATGAAATTTATTTATGTCTCATATACCTTGTACATATTCTATAAAATTTTTGTTTTAATTATAAAAATTTTAATGTATCTATATTTTGACTATGACTTTTCTTAAGGATCAGTATGAAATTTTTCAATTGTGATTTCATGGTATTCATTTTGAAGCTTCTCAGACTTTGGAGTGTCAGATTTAGATGTTCAGATTTAGATGAGCAATGGTTTAATTGCTCAGAAAAATATTCTTAGGTAACCATTGAATTATAGGACTAAATTAAATATGTAAAGAGAGAAGTGAACACTAATATTAACCAATGTAAGGGGCTATTGTCTCTCAGATGTGATTGCAGCCATGTTCTTCTACTAGCACTAAGTTTAAGTCATTATTGTATTTTTAGATATTTGTCATTGACCAAGGGTCTAATACTCCCTCTTAGTACTGTGGAGATTCTGATACCTGAAAGAATATTCATTTTTTATATTTTTTTTCTATTTTACAAACATGTATTCATCCCAGCTTCCCTCCCTCTTCTCCCCCTCCCATTCCCTCCCTTTCCTTCACCATTCCCTCTTACTTCCTCCCATCCTTCCACCTATATGCTTCCATGGATCCCAGGGTTCACTCTGACTTGTCTACTCCTGTGGGAGCTCAGGCCACCATGGTATGTCAAGTTAGCTCTCTTCAGGCCACCCCACTGATACGTGCATTTCCCTTCACTCATCTAGCTTTAGACACAAAGGTTTCCTCTGTAAGTTCCCATTCTATGAGTATAATAACAGCTATCTATAGAGCAGTTTGATATACTGTCTTCCTACCTATAGGTTTATTGGCTATCTTCCTTATTGATCCATTTCCTTCCCTTTTTTTAAGTTCTTGTTCTAGTTTACAGTAACAGGTGTGTGTACCATTCTGACACTCGGGTTTTGAGTCCAGTCAGAAAGCTGTTGGCTGTCTCCTTGGTACTCATGCCACTATTACACTGGTGGTCACTTGTTGCCAAGAATATTCATTTTTAAAGAAACCATACAGACTATGTAGAATATATTTCCTGATTCCAAATGAAACAGATGAATTTGTGAACAACGTTTTCTATGATATGTTAGTCAGTGGCATCTGAATAATAGAATAGCAAGTCTAAACAAAAAACAGCTAAGTTCTTCCACATTATTGACAAACTATTTATGGTGCCTATTCCATAATGGTATCCAATAAATACCTCAATTAAAAATACAACATAATTATCACATTAAGAACACTAAGACCAGAAAGAAGAGTCGCATTAAACCTTTCTACTTTGTTCCATTTCATGATACTTTTGCTTTTTATTTTTATATTTATTTTGAATGTGTTTCTGTCTCTGAATATAGACTGTTCTCAATGGTATTGGAATAAATATTTATAAGATGTCAGCATTGGGAAGGGCCTATTCCAAGTTCAAATTTAGTTAAGTGTTTAGACTGATGGCATTATCAACAGGGATTTGAAGTTCTTTACATAAACTAGGTAGGTGTAACATAGGAACTAAAGGTTTTAGGAGCTTCAACAATCATTGCTTTCTTGTTTTCTCTCATTTATTTTTTTGCTGTCCTCTTCAAATGGTAGAGAACCTGACTCATATAGAATACATTGTTTGGCTCCAGCTGAATTTAGCCTAATAGAGCTCAGCAGAAGTTTGCAAAGTGGACTTAGAAGGATACATTTTACACTGACTTGGCCTGGCTGTTTGTGTATGATGGTTAGTCTCGAATGTCAACCTGACACCCAGGAGGTGGACCTCTATACTCACCTGTGAGGAATTATCTAGTTAATGTAGACTTCTCAGTAAGTCTGTAGGAGGTTGTCTTGATTGTATAATTGACATCTGGAAACCCCATCCATAGTTTGTAAGATCATTTTCAAGGCATTTTGAGAAAGCTCATTGATAGGCAGACAGGCAAGTAAACAATTATATGGCATTTGTTGTTTGCTCTCTGTCATGCATGTGAGGTGGTGACATACCTGAGGAGAGCATGATGCACATGCTGGATGGATCGATATTGTGAGTTGAATACCCTTCCTTTCTCCTATGCTTTTGTGGCAGGTATTTATTTTAGTAATAAGTTATGACATTAAAACAGCCATAGCTCTGTTTCCTCCATGGTTCCGTATACAACTGGCCAGATCACTCAGGCTCTGATAATCTTGTGACCACCATTGGGTGGTATTGGTTTTCTGTGCAGTTTATCTCTGAGTTGCTTCACTCAGTTCCAGTTGGTTTCTTTACATAAAATTATTAGGACATTTTTTTAGACCGTGATACAGCCAACAGACTGGAAAAGAATCACTCAAGTGTTTCTCTGACCGTTCAGTAAGTCAGGAGAAAGAGGAAACTGGAAAAGAAAGTGGAGAGGAAAGAAAATAAGAAGGAGACAAAGAGGAAAAAGGAGAGGGTGAAAAGAAGAGAGAAGGTGACGAAGAATATGAGTGTACCCAAATACCATGAAAACCTGTTTTAGTTAGCATGATAAGGATGTCCCTTTGCGCTAACATTAACAAAGAAAATAACTTGGAAGCAATTGATCTACATTTTGTTCTTTGTTTCTGCTTCCTTTAGTATTTTCTTCTGCACAAATACTTCTGTATTGCAGGATGAAGCTTTCTGAACTTATTCTGTTTCAAGCATTGCCTTATTCATGAGTTATATTTTCAAACAAGTATGTTTACATCCATACTATCTGAAGATTTTTTTCTTTAAAAAGTAGTCCATCACTAAGCAACCAAATTTGTTTTATTAGATTCCATTATTTGAAACATACAGCATAAGAACAATCATAGAATAAAGATAAGAAAGGAAGGATTGTAAGAGATGAAAATCACAGAAAAATGAATATCCTTTCCTGGAAAGAAATACAAGTAGGTTACTAAAAACAACATGTGCAAAAACACTGAAAACAAACGTGAGACTTTACTAGAATTACCAGCAGGAGGGGAAAAGATTTTATCATTGGAGTAACTTGAGAATCGATTTCCCTGGGTGAGCTCAGTGGACCCTGAAAGAGGACAAAGGAGAACTTATGATCTGATGGAGATGAGCTGGGGAAATTGACTTTGGCACTCTGGCCCTGGGAAGGAAATGAACCATGCATAAGCACATAAGCAGTGAGAAGGGGTTCAGCTGCTACTTGGATGAGTCTTGATTTTTGACTTGGTGACACTGATAGATATCTGACATCATGGGACAGTTTCTACCTGTACAAAATTAGCAATGCAGTGAACTAAATAACCATGAACAATTACTGGTGACAGGTCAAAATTTGTTGATTTATGTCCCTTCATCTTAAAAGTTTTCAAATTGCCAGTTTTCAAATTGCACTCATAGATTGATATCCCACCTAGTAATCTAAAATGGTCTTCAGGGCATATAGTTTCTTGCCAGAGAATTTGAATGATTGTATTCTTGATTGTTTCCTACTCTAAGTTCACCTTCACAAAACTAGAAAGATGAGAGTATTCTAAGGCCCCTTGAAGCTATACTTCTTGAAGGACAGATAAAACTATTCTCATCAGAAAAGAAAAGAAAAAAATCCTGATCTGTCCTTTCTCTAATCTTATACTTGCCACAAGGCTGTGGAAAATTCAAGCCAATTTTTAACCTTACAGACATATACATTTCCATTTGCTTTTGTCAAAGAGTGCATGACTGGGAAGAAATGTTTTCCAATGAATTGAAAACATTTAATCTTTCCAGGTTTTTCAGCAAACACTGCCTGCATATTGGTCATTTCTCTTTCCTCAAGTTTTCTACTTTCCTCAATTTTTGAGTAGACTAGTTGGCTGGTTACATTAGAGTTAGGTCTGGGTCTTCCGTGTTGTCAATGGAGGTTAACATTCTGCTACATGAGCATTGCATTATTTAATGAAATGTCCTCAGGATTTCCCAGAGGAAGTCAGAAGCCTATAGACTTTCATACTGAATTGAAGTAAGAATGTTTGTACAAGAGTTTTTGGGGAAACTAATCATTAACCTTTGAGCCAGACCTATTCTGGTTTCATGAACACTGATTAGTTAGGAAGAACTCAAGAATCAGTCTTGCTTAAGTCAGTTACTCACAGCTTCTATTACTATTGTTTTTAGAAGTTTCTCCCAAACTCACGTAATACTTCACAAACTATTCTTTTTGTCCTTTTTTAGGTGGATTATTATTCCTGGAAAAATTTATATAGATGTGAATCCTTCTACATATCCTACACATAAACTACCTTTTCTAATTAATTTGAACTTGCATTATGATTTCTAATTCCAAAACAAGGCTTAGTAAAGGTGAAATCCCTTAAGACCTAGACACACCAAGCATAAATTCCCTAAATAACAAAGTACTTAAATTGTTTTTCAAGATAAGCAAGCCAAATCTAGTTGATAGTGGTTCAAGACTGGCTTTTCAAAAGAGGCCCTTTGCAGAAACAGCCAGTTCATCTGGTCAGTGACCTTTTGATGTCGCAAGCTCAAAAATCCCCTACTTACCCAAAGAAACATATGACCCATGAAAAAGCATGGTGACCTTCTTTGCTAAACAAAAGAACACTAAGATTCCCCCCCAATTCTCCCATTCAGTCAATAACTCCTTTTCACATAACTCTCCTGATACAAATTGATACAGTAAGATCTGAGCTTACACCTTCCAGTTTCCTGACCAATTGACTATTCAACAAATCCTTTTCTTCTTACAAATCACCTTGTGCCATAGTTTCAGCATCTATGCACATTCCAGAAATAAGCTCATCAAAAGCAATAGGTCTTTAATTTGCCACTCACTTGGATTTTCATTTTACCATCTCTCATGTGGCTCTCAGTGGAAAGAAATGCACATAAGTCCTAAAAGAAAAGGTTCCCAGGACTGTATCTTAATCAGTTAAAAGAGAAAGAGTGATTGAAAAGAATGATTTGGTTTATTCTATGAGCACTGTGCTAGACACTAGAAATATAGAACTGATTTCTTGGTGAATTCATGATGGAGACAGAAAACTATTAAGATCCATTTGTTTGCTTTCTTGACATCTCAGTTTGCTTATTTGCTTTAACTTTATTCTGTGCATTAATTTATAAATATTTCTAATAACCTGTTTTTCTTTTCTGGTTTTCTCCTCCCAAATCTCTTGAATGCTGACTATTCAGCAGTTTCTCCTGGGTTCTCAGTTGTTGTGGAGTGACTCCAGATGATTTTTCTTTATTTTCTCCTGTGTGTATGTGTGTGTGTGTGTGTGTGTATGTGTGTGTGTGTGTCAGAAGGCATGGTGAATGCCTCTGCAGGCCCAAGGGTGACTGTGGGAATCTTCCTGGATTGCACTACTTCCTTTTGGCTTTGCTCTAGGTCTTCCCCGGCTCTGCTTTCCAGGGTCAGAAGTGGATGAATGGCGTTTTTATGTTGGATTTGGAATCTAAACTCAGGTCCTTCTGCTTTTGAGACAGGCTTAACCCCTGTGTGATCTTTCCAGCCCTTCAGATGATTTTTCATAGTAGTCAATAACTTATTTGATCTGTATAACTTTTGAACACTTGTATGTAAGTTTGTGAAGTCAGCAAGCATGAAGAACCTCTGCGTAGTGGCACAAAGTCCACAAGATCTTTTACTAATGTTAATTTTTTAAGTTAGCATACATGCATTTCCTTATGGAATTTTCATGTATGAGTCATTATTGTTTGTTCTAATTTGTTCCATCTCCCCACTGAACTTCTCCATGATACCTACCTCACTCCCTGGCTTGTTCCCTTTCCAAAATAGTTTCCTCTTCTGCTTTCATAGTGTTTGAATTTCTTCACTTTTTTATCTGTCTTCTGTTCTCATTAAATAATCCCCTTTCTAGTTTCATGATTTTTTTAAGGAGTTTTATATCAAAAGTTGAAAGAAACACTCTAGATTCAGTTATCTGTTTTCTACTGATGTATCTTAATTTACTACTACATATGACAATAAAAATAAATTTGCAGCTATGCATTTCACTAATCTATATGGATTAGTGTCTTTCATATGTCTCAGATAAACATATTCTTGATAGACCTTGGTACCACTCGCTAACATGAGGCCACACAAGCTGCCTTGCAACTAGATTGGTGTGTCTCCTAAATAGGCTGACCAAAAACTGACCCAGCACAAAACCCAGCTTTTCATACCAATAGTTACTACTAACTAGCCAAGCTTTCAATTATAGTATCAACTTTCTGGAGAAAGACTTAGAAAAGAATCATTCTCCCATTCCCAGCTATATCTGAAATGAGGGCACAATGGTAGTCATTAACCATAAAGATGAGGAGGTTAATTTACTTTCTCTCTACATACAAATGCTAATGCAACCATGTAAATAGTGCCAGCAATGGAAACAAACAGAAGACTAAGTTAAACCACAAATGCACAGGCTCCTACCACTTGGCAAAACATAAGAGCTAATAGCATTGAAATCATGGCATTAAGGCTCACATGTAAAATGAATCGCAGGACTGTATGGGGCCAGCAGAGCAATTTATCAAATTGAACCAATGTGACCCTGCAGATATATTATGCCCTACTTGAAACAAGAAAAACTGTAACATTTCTTAGGAACTGAGACTAGCCCAAAATCTATTTCCTGACTATCTTTATTCTGCCAATCTTTGGAATGCTGAGGGGTAGTTTAGAGAGACATTGGAGGCGTACATGAACTTCCCAAGAAGACAAGAGGAAGACAGAGATGTTGAAAATTGTCCCACATCTCCACTGAAGAACAATATATCTTGTCTGTTGCTGTGGGTCGTGGATGCTATATATTTCCATAAGGCTATGATAATGCACATTTTATCTTGTTTCTACAGAATAGAAATGGACAACAGCTTTTAGAGAACCTCTCTGAAAATAAATGCTATGGCATGTATGAGTATGCATTCTGCCATACATGAGGAGGTACAATTTCTGTGGTTCAGTAAAGCGTATTAGAGCTATCCCACTACCATGTATACTAGATCTGTCTCTGTGTGTGTCAGCATGGGAAGCTAGGGGAAACTGAAGAGATGATAGTCAGGGCGAGTCACTTGCTGTCCCATAACACTATGCAATAACATAATGTATAACACTATTCCATTTCTCCCTCTGTCTCATCATTTGTAAAATAGGTGTGGTAGGGGCTGGAGAGGTGGCTCAGGGGTTACGCCTCTGCCTTGCAGGTGGAAGGTCCTGAGTTCGAATCCCAGATCCCACGTATAGACGCCAGGCGGAAGCGGGGGTGGCCTGCGTTTCTGGTCCTGGTAGGGCGGAGCCTGTGAATCCCGGGGCAGAAGGAGGTGGAGGCGTCCATGGTGGTTCCCGAATTCGTCCATGGTTCTAAACACACACACACACACACACACACACACACACACACACACACACACGGGCACATACATACGCACACACGCACAATTGAATAAATAATAATAATAAAAAATAGGTGTGATATTACTACTTCTTACTTGTAAACATAAAGATTATATATATATACTTTCATATTCTGTCTAGGCAGATATCTAATGTTATTATTCTTAAACAAATGACTATGACTCTGTCATGGTTTGAAAGCTCATGTGCTTAGATCTATAGCTGTTTGCTACCTTTAAAGATCATGGCACCTTTAGGAGACTACATCTTGTTGGAAGAAAGCTGTCATAGAGAGTGGGTTTGAGGTTGGTTAGCCCCACCTTGCCTCCAGGAGAAGTTGGTTCTTACAGTTTACACTGAGTAGTTTGTAGCTCTCAATCTTCTTAATGGACATAACTTAAGCCTTCTCCAACTTCTGCCAGTCAGTCATGCCTTTCCTGACATAGAGGACTGTATCTCTCCTCTGGAATCATGACCTGAATAAATATTCCCTTTTTCTCCTTAAGTTGTTTGAGTCTCAGTGATGTCTCACAACAACACAAAGAGTAATTGTTACACATGTCACTATTATTGATACTTATTGCTGTCCTATAGACTTAGAATATGGGCAGGGACAGTCACAGGCTGTTTGTTTGTTTATTTATTTATTTGAAGTGGCTGGCACCACTGTTTTCCCCTTGGTGTTTTTTTGAACTTTATTCATTCGAGTGTGTGTATGTGAGCATGTGCATGTGCATGTGCACGCGTGCGCGTGTGTATATTAGAGGGCACATGTGTTCCTATGGAGGACTAAAAGTGATTTCGGGAATCATCCATATTGCTTCTACCCTCTTCTTGCTTCGATCTGGGATTTCCCAGACTTTGCCCACCAGGCTGCTGTTTCTAGAAGCCTGGCATTTTTATGTGGGACCTGGGATCCAAACTCAGGACCTTCTGCTTAACCTCTGAGCCATCTCTCCAGACAGGTTGTTTATTTTTAAGACAGTTAATCATAAGGTTTTCTTTCTTATGCTGGAAGTCAATTCTCTCTTTTCCATATCTGTGTGTAAGTTTTTTTTTTCCTCAAGATGGATTTCTGAGGTTCCTATAGGCACAGAAGTAGGACTAGAAGATTTGATTCTATTTCCATGTCTCATGTCTTAGTTGGCTGTCCTGGGCCAAGTTTCTTAACTCCTTAGAGACTCTCTGATTTCCTCTATAAAATGAAAATAATACCATAGTTCCCTCCCAGGATATATGTGAAGCTCAAAAGATTATAAAATACTAGAGTACCATTTTATAAAACTCAATGAATTATTAGTATTGCATAGTGGTTATTTGTAATTGTATCATTCCTTAAATTACACAGAAAAGTAAGAACACACTGATTGACTTTAACTAGCCTAATTTAAAGAAAAATTGTATAGTAAACGTTTATGTACCTCTAGTTTGAAGTTTGTTTCTTATTCTATCTAATATATATATATATATATATATATATATATATATATATATTCAAGGATAATCTAATGAAATAGAAAATTTGAGTTTAGCAAGGAGGTTTTCTAAGATCCAGCACCAGGAAGACTAAACAGTAACAGAAAGTTAATCAACAATAATGAAAGGCTTTAGTATTCTCTTGTTGGAATTACTTTTCAGCTCTATCAGTGTTTAAAATGCATTTATTTGCCTGTTCACAACTCTCTCTCTCTCTCTCATGGATGCATGCACCAAACCAAAGTAAACAAAAAAAAAAAAAAACAGTCAAAGTTAGCTAAGCAAGTTATCAACAGCTCCATATCGTAAGTACCAAAGAAATTTCTTTGGTCATAAGTACCAAAGAAATCGTAAGAATTGTAAGTTATTTCTTTGGATGGCACAAAATTAAGAAAGTCTTAAAATTCACCTGCTTAACTACAAAAAAAATTAAGAAACTCTGATGCCAATGGAAAAATCTTCAATTTATGAATAGTCATAGTTGGTGATGTTGACTGCATCTTGACACTCTTAAAAGGAGAGATGAGAAACTTCAATGCTTTAATTACAAACTTTCCTGAAAGACCAGAGAGGGAGGTTTATTCTTCCATATTATCATCCCGTGAGTCTGACAGTCTTGACTGGGGTAACTTCAATACCAAAGTTTACTAAAGTCCTCAGAATGATGTTACATTTTCAAAGCATGAGCTAATATAATTATTTTACACACATAAAATCCAGGGCCTCTGTAGGCATTACATTATGCTTTTAATCACATTGCTCAGGAAAATTATTACCTATTGTTAATAAAACCTAATTATTAGAAGAATTATTAACATGCGTTGCCTATGTGAGATATTGTCTGATTACAGATTAATATATTGGTTTGGATTAAGGCTTATGTCTGAAACTGTGATTATTTTCATATATCTTGTAACCAATAGCGTCTGGTATTCCAGTTTCAGCTATTCTGTCCTCTAGACATTGATACTGCAGAGTGAATTTCTTAAATGTCATATAGCATATATTTTAAGTCATTTTATCCTGGACATAGTATCCATGCGTGGTTTTCACATAATGTAGTAAATTCTTTTTCATTATTACAGATTTCATCTGTAAAAGGACCCAGATGACAGTGATTAAAGAGCATATCTGAAAATCTAGTCCTAATGAAGCTGATAGAATGGATTAATACAGAATGAAATTAGTGAATTTCTACTATGTACTGAAGACTGTGGTGGTGACTTTCATGTCATCAAACTCTATCCTTAAGACAATCCTGAGAAGGAGGCATTGTGAATTTAGAAAACAGAATCCTCACTTTTAAAAGTAGTGTTCCAGTACTGTATAGTGCGTTAATAACATGGCCAAATTATTATAAGATCCAAATTTTTGGTCATAAATTCAATTCTGGAGAATTGTTTATTTTGTCTTTATTTTACCTTTTAAGGAAGCACTTTCTTTTTTTTTTTTATTTCAGCTCATACAAACTTATTAGGTACACCAGTTCCCTCCCTCCCTCCTCCTCCCCCGTACCCCCTGTTTCCCCTCCCCACCCCTCTCCCTCCCCATCCCCCAGTGCCTCCCACCCCAATTCCCAGAGAGTCCTTTCTTGTGCATGACTGATTTTCCTCTGGGCCCTCTTAAGGAAGCACTTTCAAGTGTCCCCAAAACACTGTTAATAGTGATAAGCATGTGTCAAGTTATGCATATTTGGATACGGTGTTTTCAGTGGAACATCTACTTTGAGGCTATTATTAATTTATATTTTAGGGAGCCCACATTTTCTTTTGTCTTCATAGGAATTTTGTGCTTATTTAACAGGACATATTCATGCTAAAAATCAATAACAGATGAGCTTTTGAACTGATGAATTGAAACCTACTAATCCAGCTCTAACCCAAATAGCCTCTTGTTATTTCGTTGTTAGAGAACCTACTGTTGCAGTATCCAGGCAAATTGAAATCTTGTAAAATTTCAGTTTATGTTTTGTAAATCATTGTTTGGAGACTAATTTTTTTCTGAAGCAAATATATTATCAAATAATGAAGCATTCACCTCAAGTGTCATTATTTCTTTCAATATTTCTCTGATTTTATGAATGTTTGATGGAAGGATAATTTATTTTGGGGGTGCAATAGTTAGTATTAATCACTGACATAGCACCTAACAGGTAGAACAACAGACACACCTGATTAAACTCTATAGATACATTAGGCTCTGATAGGTTTTCTTCATTTTATGGTTGATGTGGATAGAATATTCCCTAGGCAAATGATCAAAGACTACATAAGATGGATAGAGTCAGATTAGAAAGCATTATTTTCTGCTCTTCTTGTGGATGTGATGTGACTAGCTGATTTAAGTTTCTTCCACTGTAACATTCCCACAATGATGGACTATAACTAGAACTGTGAGCCAATTAAACCTTTCCTACCCAAAGTTGCTCGAGTCGTGTATTTTGCTGCAAGACTGAATAATGAAACTAAAACAGAAATTGGGCCTTGAAATAAAGTTTTATTGCTGTGATAAGCCTGACCATATGACTTTTGGAATTGTTTTGTGGGAGCAATGTGGAAGAGCTTGGAATTTTGGCCTAAAAAAACCATTAATTACCCCATTAATTGCTGAAATCAGAGCCTAGTAAGAATGCTGAGAGACATGTACAGGCTCAGGCCATGAAGTTCCTGAGGGGAGTGATGACTTGTGTTGGGAACTGGAATAAGGGCCATTTATGTGAACATTTGTCCAAGAATGTGACTTCATTTTAACTGTATCCTGAGAATTTGAGTGAAGTTGAGTTTGAATGTAATGTAATAATACATTGCTTTATGCAGAATTTTTGGGTGTTCAAGATGGTACTAAAGAAGCAACTGTTACTGGTAAAGCAATAAGCACTACTGGAAAGACATCTTCTCTGCTACACTGGTAGAGTTGGAGGGGAAAACACTACTTCTTGGAGGATCCATTCTGTGAAGGCCTAAATTATTTTAGCAGAAGAAGCCTAGTTCCCTGCTCCTTGAAAACAACTGCCTGGTAATGTGTTTCTCAAGGGTCAGAAGCTAATACCATTGTGGTTTTGGGGTGGAGAGGGCCTGGGTAAAGAACTGGACAACATCATCCAAGTAGTTGTGAAGGCTCTGCCCCTCCCACCTGGGAGACAGGATGCTTGCCCACCATCCTTCCCAGGTAAGTTCCACCAGCCCCCAGATCACCCGCTCCTCACAGCTCCTCCCGCCAGCTGGCCTGAGCAACACCACGCTGCCCAGAGCTTGGGTGGGCCATTAGGCCATGCCCTAGGTCCCAGGTGAAGAGCACTGCCATCACCATCAGCCAATCTGCCCCTTTGGCCTGCCGGGGACCCTCGCTCATGGTGCAGGGAGGACACTCTGCTCCTCAGAATTCAACAGAGTCCAAAGGAAACTCAAACAAAGCTCTAGCAGACAAAGGCCTTACATCTGAAGTCCTCTAAAATCATCCTATCACGTGGGAGAGATTCTTCACATCCAGCCCAAAGATAAGTAAACCCCTTTTTTACCATCCTGCTTCTTTCAATTATTAATCACTGTAGATTTTCCATGTAGCCACCCCCCAAACATATACAACTTCAGGGGTTATACCATTCACCCTCACATATCATCAAGGTACTAAATCGTAAAAGTGCACTACCATACTAATATTCACCCCCTGTCTACAGAAGCTGACTTAACTGATGTACTAACAGTCTAACAGCCTCATCTAGAAAACAACAATAACAACAGACAAACGTACCCAACTCCAAGGCAAACACTAGTAATAACTGCCCAAGAGTAGTAATACCAACTAAATCAGTTTAGTCAAAAACACATAGAAACTGAAAGGTCTTAAGAGAAAAAACAACAATGTCCAAGTCAAAGCGCAGAATGAGAAACAAAACCCAAGAAGACAAATCTCCCATTGAAAGAATTAACCCCATAATGATAGTTTCCAACCAGAACAAATTCATGGAAAATAGCCAAGAAAGCCAGGCCCAAGATAACGACTTTCAAAGCATGATCATTACCATGATCAATACTATGAAAGAGGAAATCCGGGGGTGGGGGGGTGGGGAGGGGAGTTAAATAACCGCATCAACCACTTTGAACAGGAACACAACAGACACGTGGAGGAACTGAGAAAAACAGTTCAAGAAACAAAAATAGGCATAGAGCAGTTAAAACAGTCTCAGGCAGAGTTTATAATTGAACTAAAAGACAAGTTATCTCCAAGTAGTTGTGAAGGCAAAAATCCAAGATTGTGAGGGTGAAGGGAGCAGATAAGGCCTGACACTTTGTGGCAGATTTGGAATTCTTGTAGAGAGGCCTCAAGAAGCCATTGATTGAAGATATGAGCATGAACCCTAAAGTTAACAATAGAGACTCCAAAATACTGGTGATGTCAGACCATGAGGCATTCACTAAGGAAGGCTACAGGAACAGATAGAAGCAGGCCTAGAAAGAAACTGAGAGTGTTGCAGCCTAGAGGAATGAACTTGTCCTTTTGAAGCTTACTTGATTACATTACATTATAAGCAACAGATGCAGCTGGAAATTAAATTGTGCTGTGCTTTGGTCTTTTTTTAAAAATTTGTCCCTTGTGGTTTGATTTTTTTGAAATAGAAATACTCACTCTGTGCTATTATATGTTATAAGTAATGTAACTTGTTTTTAATTTTATAGGAGTTCACAGTAAAGAGACTATGAATGACCTCTTAAAATGCTAGACTTATTGGTCACTGTTTGGATTGTTAAAATTGAACTGAATTCATGTAATATCATAACATCAACATGAGGCTTTGAGAAGTGGGTAGAGGGTGATATGTTTTTTGTCAAGTTGACAAGGAACTGAAGTTGTGGTTGGTATGAATTGTCAACCTGGCATCTCGGAGATAAGATGCAGGGCATACCTTGGAGGGATTCCATGAATTACAATTTGACTCTAGGCATTTCTGTAAGGAAACCCCTTGATTGCATTAACAGATATAGAAAGACCTACCCCAAAAGTGGGTAGTACCTTCTCTGGGCTTGGAGTTCAGAACTATAGAATGATGGAAAGAGTGAAATGAGCAGTTGTGCATGCATTGATTCATTGCTCCTTGCTCTGTTGTGGATGTAGTATTATCAGATATGTCAAGCTCCTTCTTCTGTGACTCTCTTGCAATGATGACCTGTAACCTGGAATTGGAAGCCAGTGAAACCCTTTCTCCCATAAATCACTTGGGTCAGGTATGTTCTTGCAGCAATGAGCAATGAAACTGAAACACTAGGATACTTCATAAAATCTTTACTTGAAAAACTAAATCATTGTATTGTTTAATTAAGAAATTTTCTCTCAATTTGTATAGTCTATGATATTCAAAGCAAAATACAACCTTTAGGAATTAAATTATTTTCTCTTGAGCCTCATTTTGGTGGCCAAGATGCTTTTCTTATTTCCCTAGTTATTGTCACTCAGACCAGGTGCATCAAAGTGCACCAATGGGATATTAAAAAGTAATGTCAATCATGTTCACGGAGGTAGGAAGACCTATTCACTGTGGGTGATATCATTTCCTGTCTGAGTTCCTCTACTTTATAAGTGTGGAAAATGGAATTGGACATCGTTATTTTCTGTTGATGCAGAAAGCTTCTGTCACCAAGTTCCCCATCACTGTGAACTGTGAACTATACTATACCTGTTGTCTCTTAATGCTGCATCCTTATCTAACCATCCTGGTGGACAAGGTCCCAGCATGGAAGAATATTGTTTCAAAGAAACAATTTTTGGAAAAAGGACATGGCATTATTTGAAATAAATAAGAGAAATAAGTAAAATATGGGAATTGTCAGGCCCCAGTGTTTCTGCCCAGTTCAGGCCTAAAGCCTGCTTGCTGGGAAATGTTACAGTAACGTCCATGGGCAGGTGCCAGGGATTCCTCCCTATGTAATTTAAGTTTTGCCTCTGGCAGGAGGAATTCTTCTGGGAATTGGGTGTGCCTCCTACCTGTTCTTAGGTTTTTTGGATCTAGCTTCCTGCTCTCTGATCTAGAGAAAAAGCCAGCTTTAACTTTAAATCAAAATTGTAACTAGAGATTTCATATCTAGTCATACATAGTAAGTAGACTTGTTAGCCAGAATGTATATGCTGATTTTAAAGAAATCAGAAAGCAACTTCAAGAGTCTTAAAACATAGGTGGGTAAAATTCCCACCTATGAACTAATTCAGAGATTCTATAAATATGAGACTATGCCATCTGTTCACTAGAACCAGTACACAACTATAGAGCTCATAAGTTAATAGAAAATAATAATAAGATAAATCCTAATATAGTTTCTATTGTAGTGACCTAGTATGGGCCAGCTTATATGACAGCAGCTAGAATTTGGTATTCTCCAAAAGGAAAAATTAATGTATAGCATGCGCCCCCCCAACAGATTCATCTATACCATTTACAAAAATGAATAATAGATATAGCACACGTATAGTTAATTGTAATGAAAAACATGTTCCTTATTGAAATCAAAAAGAGCTCAAACCTCCTCTGTGTATTTTAAAAATGCAGTCTCTGTTAAAACAATGACAATTATGTAGGCTTATAGATTAGCTAGATTTGGAAATACTGGGAGAATGGTTCTGTTAAGTGCCTTTACCCTCAAGCAATGTGTTAGGTTCTTGAAGTATTCTGAAGGTGATTTCTGCTGACTAGGAGAATACATGTCTGTTTGCAGGTGCAACGTTCTTTGCCCTAAAATTTTCTAGTATAAAAGCTGTCAAAAAGTTTCAGTAAAGTGGGTCCAGATTCACTCAGCCTAGAGAGTTGTGTGTGTCTGTTCTCCATCACCGACTCCTTGCCTAACCTTAGTCACCCGGGAGCCCTGGTTTGGAGACCTCGGCTCTGGCCTGCGGCATCTTTGTGTGTGTGTGTGTGTGTGTGTGTGTGTGTGTGTGTGTGTGTGTGTGTGTTTTAATAATTTAATAACATAATTTATTCTATAAAGCCATTACTTATGGATAATCAATTTTTTAAATTTCTGCCACTCATACAAAGTTGATAAGTAACCCATTCCCCTCCCTCCACCCCTCCTTAGACCCTTTTGCTCCCTTCCCCTTTTTCCCTTTCCTTTTCCCCCTCCCTCCCTTTCTCCCAGTGCCCTCTCCCCCACCCCCACCCATTCTGGAGCATTCTTTCGTGTGCATGACAAGCTTCCCTCTGGGTCCTCCTCTCATGAGGTGTAAGGACTCAGTAGGATTGCCTAGAACTCTTTTTTGTGTTCCCCTTTAGTATAGGAGCACTACTGTGGCTGTTAATCCCTTGCCTCTAAGGATCATAGTGCCTATAATCCATGCTAGACTATGGAGGTTCAATGATATGTTGGTCATTGCACTGGCCTGCAGCATCTTAAGTTGCTTTTTTTTTCAGGTTATTTTATAATGGCAACAGGAGAAATAACTATGACAAACTTCATACAAATTTTATAAATCACTAACATATATCTCCATTAATTATTGGACATAGTTATGACTCAGGTCTGCTTGTAACATCTTATAAGCTTACCATAATGGTGTGATTTTCCTAGTACAACTTATTAACTTACAGGTTTATTTCTTTCAGTTATTTTTTGGGGAGTAAGGGTTAGTGAGGTTGAGACAGATTCTCATATATTCCAGGTTGACCTCACAATGCTATCTATGTAGCTGAGCTTCCTTCTGAACTCCTGGTCCTTCTGTCTCCATCTCCAAGGGTTGAGATTATAGATGTGAACTGCTGTGCTGGCCTACCTCTACTTTTTTACGAGATTAAAAAAAATGTGTGGTAAGATCAGCTCATGAACTTGCTGCAAGTAAAGTATTAATAGCTAATACCTGATCAGTGGAAATACTCCATTTTTCTACATGTAGTTCTTCCTCCTGAGTTCAGCTGTTGTTGCTCCTGGATGATCAAAGCAGATGCTGTATTATGAGTCTTGATCTGGGGAATTGAACCTGTGACCCAGGAAGTTAATTTCACCTTCTCACTTTTGTCTTCATGACTGTTTAAGAAGTATCTTAGATCAAGCTTATTCTTAATAGGTAAGATTTATATTTTGAAAGTATTCACTGACATCTTAATTCACGTCATAAGATATTATATATATTTTAGGCATAGGGCATGGGAGAAGGCACTTTATTAGGCTGTTTTTTACTGATTCCTGTCTCTTTTGACTCGGGAATTGATGTTACCCACATCTAGAACCAAACTTAAAATTCCGTCCAGAGTTTCAGAGACTGTATAAGTATAGCCATGTGGAGTCCACTTTGGGGCAGTTATATGGGCTATATATTTCCTGTGATTTCCTAAATCTCTTTACCTACTTAAATTAAAGTAAAGCCACATGACCATGACAAGTTTGAGTCAGTAAACCATAAGAAGTTAAAAGCGTTCTTTTGGCATTTCTTTTCCTTTGTCAAAGGAAGGGCAGAAGCAACCTAGACCCCTGGCATATTGACAGAAGCAGAGCCACCCTGGAGAATTTGGATCCACCCATAGTATCATGGTTTTGTCAATCCTCTTAGTGGCTATTTGTTACTGTAGCATAGACAATTACATTCTGGAGAAAAGATGAAGAAATGCTTTATGATGTATATATGCCGTGAGCTGGCCTTTTAGAAGTAGTGTAATAGATGAAGGTTCATTCTACCTACAAGTTCAGAATTTGCCACAGCTTTACAATACGTTTAAGGACTTACAACCAGCTGTTGACTTTATATGAATATTTAGATTATAAATATATTTATTTGCATATTGAGGCACAAAATTAGATGCAGTCTTAATTTCTAGGTAATAACTGCAATTGTGTCATAGATGTAATTTTTGTTGATACACCAAGAAAGGTTGGTGGTATGATATGATAAAGCACTGCAGAAACCACTCCTCCAAGATGAAACTGCTCAGATTGCCAACTTGAGAAGAGATGCTGCTGTGGTCTTAATGGATAATTCTGGTTTTGGCACCGACTTGCTACTTTCCCAGCAATATTTAGAGTTAAAGTAGAGTTGATTCTCCATATTATTTGTACAAAGACAAGAATAAAAACATTAGATCATGTGAAAGGGGCTTGTATCATTGCTCCCAACCCTCCCTGGGCCAGTTTGACAAAAGGCTGTCTGCCTTTCTCAGCCTTTCTACTCCATGATATGCTCCAAGAAACATGTAGATGGCAGGAACACCAGATGTGCCAACTACATTTTTCTAGGTCGAGGATCTGAAAATTGCAGAAACACAGTGGGTTTCCCTTTATCATCCACTAAGTGCCTCTTTCATTATTCCTGTTGGTTAAAGCTCTCTGTTCTTCTTGTGGCTTTCTTCATCTACAATGTTTCCCTTGGGCCTTTGTTTCTGTAATAATTTCAGCTTCATTTCCCAGGGGTAGCTGTCTTCTATCAGAAGTAGATCTATGCAGGATCACCTGGACCAGCTTTTGAACTCCTTGCTCTGTTTGTGTTGAGGTTTACCACCCCAGCATTCCCTGTCTCTTTCTTTCTTGTTAAATCTCTGAACATTCTGAGTTATCCCACTGTGACCCAGACAGAGCTTCCTCATATGGGATTGTTCCAGTTCTAGTATTGTTCCAGCCTTCCCACATTCTGTTGAGTCTTGGCTCAGAATGAATACCAAAGCTCCATCTGCTGTGTTTTTGAAAGAGACAACAAAAGCAAATCTAACACATAGAATGCAGGTCACCTTAGGCATCCATGTTTTGTTGAGTAGTGGAAACTAATATTACTATGCTTTGAAACTATCTGGACTCTAACTCTGTTCAGGAGGATTTCAAAGGATTATCAATTCTGTAAAATTTAACTTATTTTAATTATTTTAGAGTTATAAACAGGAATACAATGAATTTGTGGTTTTTTTCACCCCTTTTTATGAAATCCTACCCCCTTCTTTGGTTACTGCAAATCTTCTTCCCTACCCATCTTCCTTTTACTTTCAAGTCTTTTTGTGTGTATCCATCTGAGTTTCAACTGGGCTGTCTTTGATGAAAGGTGCCTGATTACATTCTGGAACATGAATAATATATCACTGTGTATATACCATTTGTGTACCCTATCTAGCATTTACCCTCAATAGTTTGTCAAGGAGATATGGAACCTCTTGAGATTTTTCATCTTCCAGAGTGAAATGTTGATAGGCCAAAACTTGTGCAGGTCTTGTGGAAATACACATAGCTGCAGTGAGTTCATGGAATGCTATAATGTACCTTACCCCATTTCAAGCTGTTATATTCTTACCACTCCTTTTTCCTGTTATGGAAATTTTTTTATAAAAATATTTTGTTGATGAGACAGAGAGAGAGAGAGAGAGAGAGAGAGAGAGAGAGAGAGAGAGGAGGGAGGGAGGATGTATTCTATGGTTCACAGGTGGAAGTTGGAAGACAACTATCAGAAGCCAATTCTCTCCTATAATGTGAGAGTCTGGGAATTGAACAAAGGTCCTCAGGTTTGTAAGTAGGTACATTAACCCTCTGAGATACCTTTCTGGCCTGTATTCTCAATTCTTATGAAATGGTAGAACCATCTCATGAGACTGAATGGAAAGATTCAAGTGAACCTTTCTCTTACTGGGGACATATTGGGTTATTTGCAAATGTTGCCTATAATGAGCTACAGCAAAGTCACAAGTTAGAAAGGGGGTCAGATTCCAAAGGCAGTGAGTAAGTGAAAAAAATCACATAGAGGGAAAATAATTCTTGGAAAGCTTTAAGGAAGATGCTTCATTGGAAATCAAAATAGAGCCAGTTTTCCTTCTGATTTTTAAGCAAATGAGCACCAGATGAAGATGTTGGCATGTATTGGGGGCCATGTTACTACAAAAGTATGTATTTTTTAAATATTATAATCACACTTAAGGGAAAAGCAGGTCTGTCTCTCACAACTCTAGGGTTTTTTCTCATGGAATAGGAGGCAGGCTAGATTGCCCTCAGTGGAATTGTCAATTATAGATTCAGTCCCCAAATAGTGTGCCTAACTCTGTGTAATTGTGATGCATCCATGATGTAGCTTGAAGCCGTCAGTTCCTGTCATTGAGTTATGGTAGGTGGAGGTCTTGATGCTTTTCTGTTAGATGGCAGTTGTAAAACATCCAGAAGGGAGTGAAAATCATTTCTTCTCTCAGGGGACTAAACCTCAGTACAGAGGTCTCCGAGGTACACATAGAGAGTAGGGTGTCTGATGAAAGAATCTGTTACTAACTACACTAAAGCTTCAGATCTAAATGGCTGAGCTGTTAATCCTTGTCAGTTGTGTAGGGAAAGAGTATGCTACTAAAATCTAGAGAGCCCAAGTAGGGCTATGAGTACCTTAGCTGGAAAACCTTCTGAGCAGATATTACTCAGACAAAAACAGAAGCAGGGGCCCACCTGCACATCTCCCAGTCAACCATCCCCAGGTGACTCCGCCCAGCCCCAGCCCCCCAGATCTCCCCGTGTCCCAGTGGTACCCAGGCTGCCTCGGGCTTTGGCCTGGGCCATCCCCGGGCCCCAGCCCCTTTCTTCCTCCCGCCCTCCTGTCCACCCAACTGGACAGGACTTGATCACATTCCTCCATCCCCGGAGCTTGGAAGGGCCACTAAGCCAAGTCCCAGGTCCCAGGTGAAGAATTCTGGCATCAACATCAGCCCCTCTGTCTCTCTGGCCCACTGGGGACCCGGGGACCCACGCATGTGGTCTACAGAAGACACACTGCTACTCAGAATTCAATTGAGTCCAAAGAAAACTCAAGCAAAGTTCTAAGGGTCAAAGGCCATACATCTGAAAACCTCTACAATCATCCCTTTACATGGGAGAGATTCTGCACATCCAGCCCAAAGATAAGTGAACCTCCTTTTCTTCACCTTACTGTTCCTTTCTAATATTAATCACTGTAGATTAACTTTTCCATACAGCCACCCCCAAAACATATACAACTACAGGGAGTACACCATTCACTCTCACATATCACCAAAATACTACATCGTAAAAGTGCACTACCATACTAATATTCACCCCCTGTCTACTTAACCTGACATAACTGATGTACTAACAACCTAATAGCCTCAAGGAGGAAATAACAATTACAAAAGACAAGCATACCCAACCCCAAGGCAAGCACTAGTAATAAATGCCCAAGTGTAGTAATACCAACTAAATCAGTTCGGTCAAAAACACACAGAAGCTGAAACCCCTAGAAGACAAAACAACAATGCCCAAGTCAAAGTGCAGATACATGAGAAACAAAACCCAAGAAGACCAAACTCCCACCGAAGGAATCAACCTCATAATGATGGATTCCTACCAGAACAAACTCACAGAAAACAGCCAAGAAAGCCAGAACCAAGACAACGACTTTCAAAGTATGATCATTACCATGATAATACTATGAAAGAGGAAATCCAAGAGGAGTTAAACAACCACATCAACCACTTTGAATAGGAACACAACAGGCATTTGGAGGAGATGAGAAAAACAGTTCAAGAAACAAAAATAGGCATAGAGCAGTTAAAACAGTCTCAGGCAGAGTTTAAAATTGAACTAAAAGACAAGTTATCTTCAACCCAAAGCTCAACAGAGAGTCTTATCAGCAGAACTAACGAAGAAGAAAATAGAATTTCAGATGTTGAAGACAAAGTGGGAGAATTAACCAGCTCAATGGAAGAGGTTGTTAAAGCCAAAAAGATACTTGAGAGGAACATTCAAGAGATATGGGACACCCTGAAGAAGCCTAACATGCGCAATTATGGAATACCAGAGCAAGAATCTCAAAATACCACACCTGAGCAAATTTTTCAAATTATCATAAATGAAAACTTCCCTCAACTGAAGAATGAGAGGCCCATCCAAATATAAGAGGTATCTAGCACTCCAAACAGATATGACCAAAATAGAAAATTGCCAAGGCAAATAATAGTCAAAACACTCTACATTCAAGACAAAGAAAAGGTCCTGAGAGCCTCAAGAGAAAAAAAGCAAGTCACTTTTAAAGGCAAACCTATTAAAATAACAAATGACTACTCAATGGAAACAGTAAAAGCAAGAAGAGCTTGGAGAGATGTACTTCAAGTATTAAATGAGCAAAAATGCCAACCCAGACTGATATACCTGGCAAAACTATCTGTCATGATCGAGGGAGAAAGAAAAGTTTTCCAGCACAAAGACAACTTGAAGGGATACATGTCTACCAAACCAGGCCTTCAAAAAATGCTAGAAATGTTAGGCAAACTTGAAGAAAAAAACAACCGTATCCAGTAGGACAGAAGGGTAGTATAATATCACAAAAACATAAATGTCAAACAATAAGCTTACAAAATTCACTAAACATAAAAAAGTCCAGAATTAAAATTAATTTCTCCATTATAACATTAAATGTCAATGGTATTAACTCACCGATTAAGAGACACAGATTACAAACTTGGATTAAAAATCACAACCCATCAATCTGCTGACTTCAGGAAACTCATCTCACCACAAAAGAGAGGCACATCTTAAAAATGAAAGGCTAGTCCAAAATTCTGCAAGCTAATGGAACCAGAAAACAGGCTGGGGTAGCCATTATGTTGTCGGACAAAGTGGACTTCAAACAAAAAAAAATCATAAGAGACACAGATGGATACTACATTTTAGTCACAGGTACAATTCACCAGGAAGACTTCACAATACTGAACATATATGCACCCAATACGGGCCCCTCCACATTCATTAAGAAAACCCTACAGCGTCTAAAGCGAGAAATCAACCCCCAAATGATAATTCTTGGGGATTTCAACACCGTCCTCTCAATATGGAATAGATCAACAGGTCAAAATCTTAACAGGGACACTTTTGAACTTAATCAAACCCTTAAAGAAATGGACCTTTCAGATCTCTATCGAACTTTTCATTCACGCACCAAAGAATACATATTTTTCTCAGCAGCACATGGAACTTTCTCCAAAATAGATCACATATTGGGCCACAAAATGACATATACAGGAAAGTTGAAATTCTAGCCTGTGCCCTATCAGACCACCATGGCCTAAAGCTGGACATCCACAACACAACAAACGACAGAAAATGCACTAACTCCTGGAAACTTAACAATATGATGCTGAATGAGAACTGGATTCAGGAAGAAATTAAAAAGGAAATTCAAGATTTCCTGAAAGTGAACAATAATGAAAATACAACCAAAATCTCTGGGACACAATGAAAGCTGTCTTAACAGGTAATTTCATAACACTTAATGCCTACATCAAAAAAATGGAAACATCAGAAATAAATAACAATGCAACTTAAAGCATTAGAGAAACTAGAGCAATCTGATCCCAAAAGTAGTAGAAGAGAGGAGATTAGCAAAATAAGGGGAGAAATATCTGAAATCAAGATTAGGAAACGATAGAGAAAATCAACCAGTCAAAAAGCTGGTTTGATACACCCCTAGCTAAATTAACCAAAAGCATGAGAGAGAAAACCCAAATTAACAAACTTAGAAATGAACATGGAGTTATCACTACTGATACTCAAGAAATCCAGAGAATTATAACATCATATTTCAAAAACTTATACTCTGCAAAATCAGACAAAACAAAATACATGCATGAATTCCTAAGTAAACACAACTTACCTAAATTGAATCAGGAAGTTGTGAATTATTTAAATAGTCCTATAACATATGAGGAAATTGAGGACGTAATCTCGAAATTTCCCACCAAAAAATGTCTTGGACCAGATGGATTCAGCACAGAGTTCTACCAGACATTTAAGGAGTTAATAACACCAATACTCCTTAAACTGTTCCATCAAATAGCAAAGGAAGGAACACTACCAAATTCCTTCTATAAAGCTAATATCGTTTTAATCCCAAAACCTAATAAAGATTCACTTATAAAAGAAAACTATAGGCCAATCTCTCTGATGAACACAGATGCAAAGATTCTCAACAAAGTCTTAGCAAATCGGATTCAAAAACATATCAAAAAGATCATCCACGGGGACCAAGTAGGCTTCATTCTCGGCACACAAGGTTGGTTCAACATACGCAAATCAATAAATGTAATTCATCATATAAACCAGTCCAAAGTCCAAGACCACATGATACTCTCGATAGATGCAGAAAAAGCTTTTGACAAGATCCAAAAGCCTTTTATGATCCAAACGTTAGAGACAGTTGGAATGGAAAGAACCTTTATCAATACAATAAAAGCTGTATACAACAAGCCCACAGCAAGGATTATACTCAATGGGGAAAAACTGGAAGCATTCCCACTTCAATCAGGAACTAGACAAGGCTGTCCACTCTCACCACTTCTATTCAATATTGTACTTGAAGTCTTAGCTGAAGCCATAAGACAAGAAAGGGGCATAAAAGGGTTCAAATCGGCAAGGAAGAAGTCAAGCTCTCCCTATTTGCAGATGACATGATCTTATATCTGAGTGATCCCAAAAACTCCACCTGAAAGCTCCTGGAACTAATACAGAAGTTCAGCATGGTTGCACGATACAAAAGAAATGTACAAAAATCAGTGGCCTTCCTATATGCCCAGGGAAAGAAGTGAAAAAGGCTTGAGAGAAACAATCCCATTTACTACAGCCCCTAAAAAAATGAAATACCTTGGTATAAATCTAACCAAGAAGGTAAAAGACCTTTACAATGAAAACTTTAAAACCCTAAAGAAAGAAATTGCAGAAGACACCAGAAGGTGGAAAGACCTCCCATGTTCCTGGATAGGCAGAATCAACATCGTAAAAATGACCATCCTACCAAAGGCAATATACAAATTCAATGCTATATCAATTAAAATCCCAAAGCAATTCTTCAAAGAAGTTGACCAAACAATCTCAAAATTCATAGAGATGTACAAATGATCCAGGATAGCAAAGACAATCCTGAGTAACAAAAACACTGCTGGAGGTATCACCATACCAAACCTTAGTCTATACTACAAATCCGTAGTTATAAAAACAGCTTGGTACTGGCTTCAAAATAGGCACACAGATCAATGAATACGGGTTGAAGACCCAGATATAAGCCCACAAAATTACAGCCATTTGGTCTTTGACAAAGGGGCCCAAAAAATTCAATGGAAAAAGAACAGTATCTTCAACAAATGATCCTGGCAAAACTAGATCTCCACATGCAGAAGATTAAAACTGAACCAGTACTTGTCACCATGTACAAGACTTAATTCCAAATGGATCAAGGACCTTGATATAAGGCCAGAGACTATAAAAACCATAGTTGAAAGGGTAGGACACTCCCTTGAGATTATTGGGCTAGGACAACATTTCCTAAACAGACATCCAATGGCACAGTCACTGCTACCAACTTTCAACAGTTGGGATCTTGTGAAATTAAAGAGCTTCTGTTCAGATAAAGAGATTGTAACAGGAGCTCAAAGGCAACCCACAGAAAGGGAGAAAATCTTCACTAACCACATATCTGATAGAGCTCTACTATCCAGAGTGCAGAAAGAAGTTAGAAAACTAAACACCAAGGAAACTAATGGCCCAGTTAAAAAATGGGCCCTGGAACTTAAAAGAAACTTTACCCGGAATGAAATTAAAATGTCTAAGAATATCTTTAAAAATGTTCCACATCCTTAGCCATCAGGGAAATGCAAATCAAAACTTCCCTGAGATATCATCTCACCCTGGTCAGGATGGCAAAAATCCACAATACAAACAACAACAAATGCTGGAGAGGATGTGGAGAGAGAGGAACTCTCTCACATTGCTGGTGGAAATGCAGGCTCACACAACCACTCTGGCGAGCCGTCTGGAGATTCTTAAAGAAATTAAAGATTGAAATGTCATATTACCCTGCTATTCCACTTCTGGGAATAACCCTCCATACAGCAAAAATTCACCTCGATAGCACAACCATGATCATGTTTATAGCAGCACTGTTTACAATAACAAAGTCATGGAATCTACCCAAATGTCCAACAGTTGACGAGTGGATAAGGAAACAGTGGTACATCTATACAATGGAGTACTACTCAGCCATCAAAAATGATGAATTACTGGAATTTGCTGGGAAATGGATGTCATTAGAAACAATTATATTAAGTGAAGTATACCAGACCCAGAAAATTAAGCGCTATATGTACTCCCTAATAGGTGGCGCCTAGTACCAAATCCACCCAGATCACCTAGAGGCACTCAGAGATATATCTCTGTAATACCTACAGTAATTGCAAGTATTATGAACAGGAGGGATGGGGTAGGAGGGCCACATCAGAAACATGGAGAGAGGGGACCATGTTACAGCAGAGAAAATAGGCCTCCATCAAGGACTGCAAGGGGTGACATACAATTCCCATCAGGATGGAGTGAAGGGCATTGCAGGAGCAGCAAAACTGCAAAAGAAAATCAACTAACCATGATCTAGAACTTCAGAGACTCTCTATCAACCACCTAGAACTAGGGCAGCCTAATCTCTCCCCAATCTGAAGCTCAGGGAAATTTGCGGAAGAGGGGGCAGTAAGATTGTAAGAGCACAAGGATGGGAGGAACAATGATATGCAAGATACTCCACACAAGTTAGGTCTGAAGAAATCATAATTGGACTTTGCATGCCTTACGCAATGTCAAACACACTATTGATCCCACAAAGTCTAGCATTTGCTAAAGGCACCAAGATCCTTGGAGGCAAGGGATTGACAGCCACAGTAGTGTTCCTATGCTTAAGGGGAACACAGGAAAGGATTCAGGCAAATGCCACTGGGTCCATGTACGTCATCGGAGAGGAGGGCCCAGAGGAGAGTCTGGCATGCACATTAAAGGATTCTCCAGGGATTGGGGGAGCACTGGGGGAGGGGGGGAAGAAGGAGGGGAGGGGAGCAGGGGGTTTGGGGGAAGGAGGAGGGAGGGAGAGAACCGGTGTACCTACTAAGTTTGTATGAGCAGAAATAATAATAAAAAATGTTAAAAAAAAACAGAGGGAGGAACAGATTTTTGCATTATAGTCATTCTTTGTTGGGATTTTAAATTTCACTAAGTTTTTACTGAAAGACTTATTTGTTAATTTATTAGTGACTTTGGTGATTGCTACTATAATCAGTAGTATCTTTTTTTAATCATTGGAGCAGAGTAGTTGTAAACAGCAGGCCTGAACTTCCAAGAACAGATATTTCTACAGTTTCTGGGGAGAAACCTCAATGAAAGGCAGGCATCTCACTCACTTGTCAGAAGACATCTTTGCTATAATGTATGGAGAAGAAACAGATTTCCAATGAATTTCTTCTCTAAATCTTGTCTCCTGGAGGGCACACTTGAGCGGGTGCTTTGCCCAGCACATTGGGATCTAACTGATGTGGATCAATTGCCAAATCTCTGGTAAAGAAACCTGAGATGACTTAACAGTCAATGAGTTTGCTTTTTGACAAAGTGTTACGGCTGCCATGTTTCCTCTAATTCATACATATCTGGAAATGACCATGAGCAAATTTGCATGGAAGAATATTGTTTCTTAAAGAATATCAATTTATTCACATACTGGGACTTGGTTCTTCTTATATGATGAATGAGAGAAAAGCATAACAATACCTTTTTTGCTTTGTTTTACTTTATAAAGTAAAGTGATAGAAAATTAGTGGCAAGTGCTAGGTATGGACTAATCTCACCTTTACTGAGGCCCCTCTATTTTTGTAAAAGCACCAATGAAGTATGTTCTTTAATGAGGACTGCCTGGAGCATTTGCATTTTGACAATTGTGGTTCTGTACTTTAGACTTTAGTAAACAAAAGGAGCCATGTGTCCCTTTGTGAATGAACAAGTTTCTAATGGTTCCAGAGCTGGGTTTTGTGAGCTCTTAAGAAAAAATGTGCAAATTCTATGCCAAGTTGTAGAAGAGAGCAACAATGAGCAAATACTATGGACACTACATTCTATTAATCATTCTACCTGCCTTCTTACATCAGTAACCCATCTGCTGAGAATTATTTTGATCTGATTCAATAGATGGTTTCCATGAAATTTAGCAAATTAATGTGTTTATTATTTAAGAGTAAGGTGAGAGAGGTACAATATCAATTCAGGTTGCATACTGCAGAAAAACATGTTTCAAACATAGTGTGATGGTCTGTTGACTTTTTATGTTTATTAAATTAAAATCTTTTCTGCTATGCCTTGTGAAATTGGAAAATATCTTCAAAAGATGCATATGACAAATGTTTCAGAATTGTCATCCAAAAACAAGCATGTAACTAAACCAACTATTAAAATTTATATAAACTTACTGTACAATAAAATAAAATATTGTTCCAATTTTAGATTAAATAGAATAAAATAAATATCCAGTGTAATTCCCAGAATGTCAGCTGTTCACTATCTGTTCAGTCAGTTAGACATTATCAGCTGTTTGTGCATTTAAGAGCTTCATTGAATTAAGCAGCAGCCTTCAATGTTTTGATTGTTACTATGGTTGCTCTTGCTTTGCTCTGCTTTCAGATTGCTTTCAGAGAGAGACAAGCACACACATCAAAACTGGTCAAAACTCTGCAGACAGTGAAAATTTCTCTAAGAGTCTTATAAGGAGTATTTCATAGTATGCACATTTAAAACTTCAAACAAAAAGCAATATGAACAATATTCCCACGTAACCTCTTTCTTTCAAAATGTAAAATAAGATTGTATGAGTGGGAAGATCCACAAAAATATGAGAACTTCTAGATGAACAACTGTGGCACTAGCGATTCAGGGAGGCCTAGCCCAGCTCCCCAATTCAGGACAAGCCTAGATGTACCGACATGTCCCATCAGAGGACCATGCAGGCGGAGGGATGAACAACCAATGGGAAGCGGCCGTCTAACCTGCAATGGACACCTAATAAACAGTTAAATGACTGGTGGCTGTCGTCCCCCCCTCCCCCCGCCCCAGGAGGGATGGCAACACCTGATTGGACTCTGACTCTATATAAGCCCAAACGCCCTTAATGACTCTGAATCCGTGGCATCTGTTCCACTGTTGCTTCTCACCTGATTCCCGGGGTCTGGTGGTGACCCCGGTCCCTGGCTTGCCCATTTGCCTGTAGCCCCAAGGCCCCGCTGTTTCCCCTCCTCCCCCCAGCTGACCCAGGGGAGGATACGGCAACAAACAACCATTTATTATATTTTAATTTCAAAATTACTTTTGTGTGACTGTGTGTGACTGTGTGTGTGTGTGTGTGTGTGTGTGTGTGTGTGTGTGTGTGTTTCAGTACACATGTGAAGATCAGAGGATACCTCTTGGTTCTCAGGTCTTCAGATGCGCATGCAAGTGATTATATCCACAGAACAATCTTGCCAGCCCATATTTTTTTCATGTTTTTAATTTGCCTTTTCCCCCAAATAGATTTAGATCATGGTAATAGCTTCTTCATTTTGCTACCATGGCATTTTCTTGTTTTCCATGGCTTGGTAAAATATCAAGAGTCTTACTGCAGAGGTGCAGGAGCTGTCAAAGGCACAGGAAGGAGGGTTTTTGGCTTCAAACTGCACTAGCTTGATGTTACAAATTTCAGAGACCCGCTCCCCCCCTCGCTATGGATCTCAAGGAATCACTTGTGTTCATGTAGTTTGGGACCAAGGTACTGTGAGGTAGGATAGCACACATTCCCAACATAAACCATACATCCCGATGACTGCACACAATCTGCTGAGCTGTTCGAGGAAACTTCGTGTTGTCATACTTTATAGATGTTTCCCGTATCTCCTCTATCTCCTCCAGTGTTTCTGCTGGCCCACAGCCTACCCTGGCTGTCCCTGGCTGCTTTCCCTGAGTTGATTTTCTCTCTGCTCTGGCTGGTTAGCATGTTAAGTATCGTGAGAAATAAGTTGCTCCCCGTCCTGGCACGGTTTTTCCAAGGAAACATTTCCTTCCCTCATGCAAGCCAAGGAGTTACTTCCGTAGGGAGAACGTTGGAGTGCTGATTGGAAACATGCATGATTACTGGTTTAAATTTGGCTTGTTTGCAACTGACAAGAGTTGGGAGAGATAGGAGAAGGGGCTTCTCCTGATTCTGAGGTGACTCTCACATCTGCTTCGTATTAAGGGCACCATAAAGACTTTAAAATTAACTTAGTTGTGGAATAATAAGCAGCCTTCTAAATATGGGGAATTATAAATGATTACCCTCAAAAATGAAGGGACAGCTTTTTATCCTCTGGGTACCTTACTTTTCCAAGATGGTTTAGCACTAAAGTGAATCTAGGGAGGTATCCTGTACTTCTCCCTCTCTGGGGGACAAAGGTATCCTTTTACTCCCTCTTAGTCAGGAAAGAACATACATGCCTTCAGGGAGGTATGCAGCCATCCAGAGGTCATTACACACCCACTGTCCTGGTGACCTGCAGGGGTGTCCTTATCTACTGGGGGCAATGCAGGCTTGCTGGACTTACCTGTCTGGAACTGTTTGCTGGACCCCTGAAAGTAGACACTGTGACCAAGTGTCTAAAAAGAAAAGAAAAAAAGATATCAAAGCTCCCTAAGTGGGGCTGGAGAGGTGGCTCAGGGGTTAAGCCTCTGCCTTGCAAGCAGAACGTCCTGAGTTCAATCCTAGACCCCACGTATAGACACCGGGCGGAAGCGGGGGCGACCTGCGTTTCTGGTCCTGGTAGGGCGGAGCCTGTGAATCCCTGGGCAGAGTAAACAAGGAGGAGGTGGAGGCGTCCATGGTGTTTCCCAAATTCGTCCCAGGTTCTACACACGCACACACATACATACACACATACACGTGCACACACATGCACAATTGAATAAATAATAATAATTTTAAAAAAATTAGAAAAAAATCCCTAAGTGACTCTGAAATCTTTTGAGGTCACCATAATCTAAAGACACCAGGCCTCATAAGTGTTAACCTCTACACCGTCATTTATTTTAATAGTTTTTCTTTTTCCTGTTCCTTATATTGAATGTTGCTCATCAGAGATCTTGTATCTATCTCATGTTCTCTTGGCCAGAACAACTTTGGAATACTGTTAAGTGCATCACAGCTGAGTACTGGATGAAGAAATCATAGATGCAATGAAGGAAACTCTGTATCCATAAAGAATACTTCTAGAAACTTCCTTAGATTCTTGGGGTCTCAACTGAGATTTTTGCATGGCACTTATAGACTTTGAAACTCCTATACTTTGACAATATGTGCTCAGCATCTCTCCAATGAATGCATTTGATGTTGCTTTAATACTTTTTTACTTTAAAGATACATGCTAAAATTTGGATCAAGGTCATTTAACTTTTACTGTACTGGTAGAAATACAAAAAAAATAGCAAACTATTTAAAATATTTTCTTTAGTAGAAAACAAAGGGATCTTTTTGAAATCATCTAAATATTGACTATTTTGAAGACTTCCAACCCTTCATTTTATCTAGGAAGTTGTCTAATTATTGTAGTATTAGCACTAGCAAGGAGAAGCAAATTTGCTTGACTATTGGATAAAATCATCTTAAATTTCTTTTTTTTAACATTTTTTATTATTATTTCTGCTCATACAAACTTAGTAGGTACACCGGTTCCCTCCCTCCCTCCTCCTCCCCCCCTGCTCCCCTCCCCTCCCCCAGTGTCTCCCCCCCAAACCCGGACAATCCTTTAATGTGCATGCCAGACTCTTCTCTGGGCCCTCCTCTCCGATGACGTACATGGACCCAGTGGCATTTGCCTGAATCCTTTCCTGTGTTCCCCTTAAGCATAGGAGCACTACTGTGGCTGTCAATCCCTTGCCTCCAAGGATCTTGGTGCCTTTAGCAAATGCTAGACTTTGTGGGATCAATAGTGTGTTCGACATTGCGTAAGGCATGCAAAGTCCAATTATGATTTCTTCAGACCTAACTTGTGTGGAGTATCTTGCATATCATTGTTCCTCCCATCCTTGTGCTCTTACAATCTTACTGCCCCCTCTTCCACAAATTTCCCTGAGTTTCAGATTGGGGAGAGATTAGGCTGCCCTAGTTCTAGGTGGTTGATAGAGAGTCTCTGAAGTTCTGGATTGAAAATCATCCTAAATTTCTTGAGCTTGCATTTAAACCCACTATGTCCTCTGTTGGTAATAATGATATATGTCCAAGTTATATGAGTAATTGGCTTATTTTCTTCTCTAATTCAATATTTCCAGGCATTCAGAAAATCTAATTGGTCATGCTCACTTAGTTGCAGTGGGACATGGCCAAAGTTTTGGTTCCTACCTGTGGGCCAAGTGACCGTTCCAGGTTCCGTCATTCTGGCTTTTGTGAAGCTGCCCTGGAGACTTCTTCATAGAGACTTTCCCTGAAGAAGGAACCATGCACATGGCCATGATTCAGAGTTTTGGCATGTTCAGAGCAAGGTGGAAGCAGAAGAATAATGTGGAAATATTTAACATGGACTGAGGCTGAAGGCAACGTTGGATAAAATTTAAAAGAAACTCTGCATTTGAAAAGTCAAGAATCTGATGAACATGTGCTGGGGTACTCAGGTAGATGTATTGGAATTCTGTAATAATTCTCTAAATTATTTCTAAAACATTTGTGCTTCACATACCTCTCCCAACCACATCATATTCTTGATATAGAAAAGAATATTATTTTCAAATACCTTAAAATCATAATTAAAGAATCAAGAAAATGGTTACATTTCTAGCAGGTTTAAAAATGTTTGCCAGATTTCAGCAAGCTTGTGAAGTGATATTTATCAAATATTGAAAATATTTATTGATATTGTATTAATATTTTTAGGCTCTTTGACCTCTTCCCATCAAAGTAGATTATACATTCCCACATACTTAAGGGGAGATAAAAACAATAACTCTTAGTGTAAGCCCAACAGCTCATGTTTGAGAGATACCCAAGTTTTAAAGAAGAAATAATATAAAACACAAAGGATCACAATTCATTATCTCCACCTACCTAAAATGAACACAGCTATGATGTTAATCTATTTAAATAGTTCCTAAGAAATTTTTCTGATTATATTACTGATGCATTACTTTATGTATTAATTTTTTGTGTTCATAAAATATGCAGAGTATATATAAACTATGTGGAAACAGTGAGAGTATAAAACTAAGTCTTGTCCCAGGTGTGAAAGCTAGTTTCTGCTGTCAACTTGATACTTGAGAAGTGGACCTTTGGGCCAGCCAGTTGGGTATTGTCTTGATTGCATAACTGATGTGGGAAAATCTAACCCAGAGTGAGTGGCACCATTACTTGGGTAGGTGGATAAAAGATGTAGAGATATAGTTGAGTGTTGGCAGGCAGGCAAGCGAATAAGTATATTTGCATTGATCCTTACCCTTTCCTCTCATTGTAGATATACTGCAACTAATTTCTTAGGCTCTTGTTTTAATTTTCCCAGCCATGATAGACTATAGGTTGGAACTGTGAACCAATAATTCCATTCCATTTTTCCCTTAAATTGCCTTGGTCAGGTATCATATTTCATCAACACGAAATGAAAACTAAACCAGAGGTGCTATGCTAATGAATAACGATTCTTAGTATAATCATACTGAAATGTCTATATAATTTTGAATA
This sequence comes from Typhlomys cinereus, assembly GCA_023101885.1. Classification (NCBI taxonomy): domain Eukaryota; kingdom Metazoa; phylum Chordata; class Mammalia; order Rodentia; family Platacanthomyidae; genus Typhlomys; species Typhlomys cinereus. The sequence continues at coordinate 6,528,511 of JALPQD010000059.1, read as the reverse complement.
ATTTGACTTGAAAATCATGCATATTCTTTCTTAGTGTTTGTTCCAAAACTTGTAGGTACCAAAATATATAGCTGCTCAAGTGCTCAGGTGTCAATGAAATGGTATATTTCACTATTCTCCTGATGCTTTACTTTGCTAAAAAAGTTCAAAGTGTTTTAAGTACAATTAAATTGGCATAAGTATTACGTGTGGGCTATGTTTTGTTGATAGGAATATGAATCTTAGGAAAAGGGGTTGGGTTGGGGGGATATGATACTCACTACTAAACATTTCTTGAACTAATGACTATCCTAGGCAAGGAACCTATTCTTACTGTTTCCATTTAGTCCTTGAGTGGTTGGAATATGAAAGTGTGGAATAAAATAAGGACCATTTGTCATGGCATTGTAGATAATTTAAAGCACTATGGTATTTCATCTCCTTTGACCCTGTGACAATGACAAAGGGATGAAGGAAATCTTCTGACTTAGTACTTAGGACGTATGTGACTCATGTTGTCTCTAGTTCAGGAACAGTTTACTCTGCAGTGGGTGGGGCAGAACTCTGGGAAACAACACAGCCAGCCTAGTCAATTCTGTGCTGTTTGGGGATCACTGACTTTTCATGTAAGAAAACTGAATTTTTTTAGATTTGCTTTGGCAGGTTAGCTTTAAGTAAATGCATTCAAAACCCACAAACAGCAGGGGAATTGGAAGAAATGGATAACAGTTCCCTAATGGCTGTTGCTTCCATAGAGATAGTCATAGCAGTTTTCCTAGATTTTTCCATTTTCTACCCTTTTAGACAATCCACAGAAGAAGGCCTGGTAAATGTACTGCCAGTGAGCTGGACACTGAGACAATAAACACTAGTGATGCCTAAGTTGGTTTCTCTTGGGAAATATCTTGGGATGATTAAATAGCAACAACAACAAGGATGATGACAAAATAAACGAAAACCTTGAGCTTGTGAAATCTAGAGAAACCAATAAAGAAAAATCTTAGCCATCTTCAAGAATAATTGTCTTTCAACTCCTTAGGATTGATTCTACTCATTACAGAATATAGCTATGAAACCCAAGAGGGTTAAAGGAATATATGGAACTATGTTCTCTATATATCATGCTCCTCTACTATAAAATCATTTTCCAATATGTCATACTCCTTATTCCCAAGTAACATGTAGTCTCTTTTGAAAATTATTTTACTTCTTTGAGAGAAGACTAAAGAGGGTAGGTAGCTATGTTGATGGAGAGGATAGGAACATATCTGAAGAACAATTTTCAGAAATTTCTCTTCTTCCACCATGTTGACTTTGGAAATTGAACTCAGATTTGTGCGTAGGCACCTTTACCCACTGAACCATCTCTAGGACACTAATGTGTTCTCTTAAGAAACCACATTGAATCCTTCTTCAAGCTGTAGAGACAATAGAAAAAATAACAGGTGATACTCCAGTAGCAGCTGTGGTGGGCAGAGAATTATGGCTTCCTTCACTTTGTGGCTCTGTTAAATTATCTAAGGAGTACAAGTGAAAAATCAAAGCCAGATGACTGTTCTGTAGGAAGTGCTTCTTATGATTAACAAGATGAAGGGCTTTGCAGATATCCAATCTTTAACTATTGATTTACTTTCTCATTTATTTAGAAATCTTATTGAACAGCAGCTTGTGTTAGCAATTATGTAAAATGAAGCCTAGCAAATTGTGAGTAAAGATATTCACTCCTGTTAATTCTTTACTCGTATTTATTCTTAGTCCTTATTAATATGAAAAACATTATGCATGTTATTAATTTATAACCTGTATTTCCGTGTCTTCATGTAAAGTTCAATAAGACAGGTATGTGTGTGTGTATGTCCAACACCTGAAAAAAATGCCTACAAATAGACACTTGATTAATATTTATTTAATTAATAAAGAAAACAGTATATAATATTAAAACAGCACTAGTGTCTGTTCCTTCCTTTTTTAACTCTGGATTCTTTTATCAGTATCTATCATATTTACTAGCATTTCTAGTATCTCTAACAATAAATAATATTAATTAATATGTAGCTTATTAGTACCATTCATTGATACCTATAATCTTTAGCTTTGTTATTTTCCTTCACATTTTATCATCTCTTTCTAAAAGTAGCAGGAGTGACAACATCTGAAGACTTGATGAACAAACAATTAGTTTTGTATGTGGATCCCTCTGATGTACACATCAAACATGCCTAGCTATAAAAGAAATCAAACTCGCCTGGAAAAACTCATTCTTGACAAATTGTTAGCCAAATGTTTTCAAAAGGACTCCAAAAATCATTTGGTAAAATTTATTAGTTAACTCACTAATAACTAGGTTTTTAAGAAAAGTATATTATGTGATAAAGTATATGAAAAACTTTGCAAATATCTGCATTTGTTGACAATTTTATGTATGTATGGGATGCATTTTTATCATATCCATTCCTACCTCCCCACTATTCCATAAAATGAAAAACTTTTAAATCCATCCTTAACTGTCAGGAATGAAGAATAAGCAGTGAAAATATTACTGAAAAGTAATTAGTAGCCAGAGACAGAGACAAGAAGTCTCATCGCTGTTCAGGCACAGGATATTGCTCCTAAAACACAACAAAGAATTTATTCTTGGCTATAATTCCTGCTTACCCTTCATCAGCAATGACAGGAGAGTTCATATTAACAGAGGGAGTTGAGAGAAGTGGCTACATACAACATCCCAATAGGAATTGTTAAGAAAGGGGCAAACCTCACTTCCCAGATTATGAATCTGTTTCAATATGCCAAAATACATCCAAGTACCACACCATATAGAAGGATTCCTGGAAGTGATCCATGAAGATCTCTGGGCTACTTTTTCTTTTTCACTGTGACCAGTATCTGACAAAAGCACTAAGGGAAGAATTTATGTATCTTAAGGGAAGAATCTATGTTGAAACATGAAACTCAAGCTTCAAGGGACACAGTCCCTCATGCTGAAGATGGCATGGTGGTGGGATTAGCTCTTGTCTGTGACAATGGAAATGGCAGTTCTTTGCTCGTATCCTGATCAACAGGAGTCAGAGAGCTCAGGCCAGACCATGGTTGAGCTATGACCCATAATTCATCCTCATGACCCATCTCCTTCAACTAGTCCCCAGTTACTAAAAATTACAATTCTAAATCTCCCAAAATAACACCATTAACTGAGAGCCAAGTAGTCAAACCCATGAGCATGTGGGGAACACTTCACAGTCTAGCCATAGCACCAGATATAATGCCTTTATGAGGAGTCCTTTGGTTGTTGGTTAGCCTTTGACCATTTTCCATAAATTTTGCTTAGACAAATATTTATTTCTTGTTCCTTAATATGTTGTCTTTTGGCCATAGATGTTAAGATAACATATTCGTTATATCAGTGAGTTCTTTCCAATGTACAATGTTTTCTGTATTATTTTCTTTTTTTTTAACATTTTTTATTATTATTTCCGCTCATACAAACTTAATAGGTAGACCAGTTCCCTCCCCCCTCCTCCTCCCCCCGAACCCTCTGCTCCCCTTCCCTCCCTCCCTATCTCCCAGTGCCTCCCCCCAATTCCCAGAGAGTCCTTTATTGTGTATGCCTAACTCTCCTCTTGGTCCTCCTTTCCGATGACATAAAAGGACCCAGTGGCATTTCCCTGAACCCTTTCTCGTGTTCCCCTTAAGCACAGGAACACTTCTGTGACCATCAATCCCTTGCCTCCAAGGATCTTGGTGTCTTTAGCCGATGTTAGACTTTGTGAGGTCAATAGTGTGACGGACATGGCGCAGGGCATGCAAAGTCCTATTGTGATTGCTTCAGCCCTATCTAGTGTGGAGACTCTTCAAATCATTGCTCCCTCCATCCTTTTGCTCTTACAATCTTACCGCCCCCTCTTCCGCAGATGTCCCTGAGTTTCAGGATGGGGGGAGTTCTGTATTATTTTCTAATCATTCTTTTGTTTTATTCACCAGATAGAACATTTTATATTTTTGTATTTTTAGTATTTTTAAGAGAACATTGAGTACTAAGTTAAAACTGGCATTCTACCACTTAACCCAATAAATTCTGTTCTTAAAATTATAAGCACATATGTTAACAGTGCATCAAACTGGAATTAAATTTCTAAGAGTTTTTATGACTTAATCTTTTTGTGCAATCAGGATAAAAATGACTTTCATATTATTGCTAGATATGTGCTTATGGTCATGTTCCCCTTCACCAAATCTGCCATTGTGGCAGGTTTTCATGTTGAGTACTATAAAAATGAATATGTTTTAGCGGACAGAATTATGGAATTGGTGAATTTTAATGATGCTGCTTTCTTTGTTTGGTATCCAGGCTTTAGCTGTAATTTTCCAGTCCAGTCATGGATAAAATGTTTTAGGCAGTATTTAGTATGGCTTGACTCCACTATGCAAAAGCATGCTGCTAATATCATAAACCCTGGTAACGTTGGAGACAACTCTCAATGTGTAAATACAAAATGTTGAATGGGTTTTGCTTTTGGTGGTTTCAGAGGAGTAGCCATGCAAGAAATTGTTTGCAAAACAATCACCTACCATCTGTGCAGCAGACTAGAGTTTCATGGAACTGATAGAAACCCCTGGGCACTGCTAACAGAGTCAGTGGAACCACTAGCCCCTAATGAGAAAATGACTGAAGTAGCTCAGCATTATGGAGCTGGCTTCGCTTGACAGAAGGTCTGCTAAAATTTTTAGGTTAATGCTTATGCCTAGTTTTGTTTTCACTTACTTAATGTGACTTACCGTTGCCTTATTGGCTAAACACTACCCTCTGCTTTTATTTAAAGTTTCCTATTTCTAAGACCAGGAGGCTCTCATAGGTTTAGTTTTTTTAAAAAAAGGAATATGGAAATATTTGAGTGAGCAGAGCATAGAAATTTATGAAGATAGACAGCTTTCCTTCGATAAAAATATCCTCCTACTTTCAGATGCTTTCTGTAGTGGTAAGGAAAGTTTTAAATATTCATGCAAAATTCTTCACAACCAGACTTCCCTCTTAAAAGGAATCAGATTACATCAGTTGATGCAATTAACTCACATTGTATGAGTGATTAAAGTCCCAAAGGCGGTAAAACATCTGTAGAGCATACATGTCTCCTTTTCTGTTGAAAAGTTCTAAGTGCTGGTGACTTTGATTTGGGGTGTATATTTGAGGGAATTGGTGAAAGGTAATATAGAAGAGAATCATTCGCCTAAACTGTTTTTATATACTATGTGACTTCCTTTCAAGGTATTCTTTGAAAAAATAGTGGGTAGAAATCTTCTAATTTCAAACATTAAAATAAACCATCTTTCATTTCACTAGCTCAGTTATTCTTTATTTCCCTTAAAATATCTTGTCAGTAGTATAGAGCTGGAGAAAAGGCATCATTTAGTCAATCAGTGACCTGGAAGATCCTCTGTTTATTTCTCTCTGACTTGCAGGTAGAATATCTGTGCTTTTGAAGTAAATCCAGCTGCTTTATTTTATGTTTGAATCATCTCACATAGAATCTTTAAGCTACAAAAGTATGCCCATGCTTAAATATTTGTGCCTCCATATGGTGTTGTGCCTGATTCATTTTATGTTGATGTCTAACTCCAAAAGCACAGGCTTTTGGGGGGGGGGCGCTGTATCTGTTAAGTTTCTATGAGTGGGGAAAAAAAAAGCAGAGGCTTTTATGATCATTATTATGAAGCCCCATATAGATCCTATAAAGTATGGTTTGTTTCTGTGTCTCTTAGTGCCATTTCAACAAATATGGAAAATATTTTTCTTATTTGTATATGTAAAATTCTTTCTGCCATTTTAAAGTTACAGGTTTCTTGCAGCGAAAGGAGATAGATAAAATATACTCAGTAATATGGAATATATTAATTGAGACTTCTCTTGACTGTGACTAGATCAGCCAATGTAAAAATATATTAAAGTTTCAGATAAGTAATTGTCTTTTGTGCTTTGTATTGCTAAGTTTATTGCTGCATATTAATTTATGGTAGAAAGGCACTGGAAGCAAGAGTAAATATGCACACAATTTTAACTTTATTAAAATCTAGACTTCCTTGAGATCCAGGTTTTTATCAGAAGTAAAAGTTTTTCTTAAGTACCATTTTTGTCCATAGTCTTAGGAATATTTTTATGTGATTCCTGGCAAAAGGAGATAAAATTTAAGAAAGACTGGGGACATTACATAGTGGTAGAGTGCTTGCCAAACACATGCAAAGTGCTGCAGTCATTCCCTGACCTTTCCATAACAAGAATCAGAATACATTAAAAGTAATTTCATTGAAAAATCATTTTCGATTTGAAGGAAAACCCCAGTGTGAAGCTACCCCCAGTACTAGAGGAACTCAAACATTTTCAAAGTCGCCTTCTCAGTTTGGGCCCACTTATCTAGCTAGCATAGGGAGAATGATTTTTCCTCAATTCTTGGGGCAGTTTATGCAGGTCTGTTTGGCTTTTTCTTTTCCTCATATTCCATCTCTCATGTGTCTTCCCAGGAGACTTACCATAGTGATTCAGCAAATCCAATGTTACTGTCAGCAGAATAGTTAGGAACTGCTTTCTAATTTTGTTGCTTTTTTCTTATTTTTTCCTGTGGTTAGAAGACACAACATAGAAACCTACTGTTTGATAGATATTTATATACATGATACAGTATGATTAACTCTAAACATAGGGATTTATAGCTGATCTCTACAATTATCTACATAGCATCATCGATTCACTCATCTTAACTCTGCCTTCATCTCAGATACCTCATTCCATTTTGCTTCTAGCTAGCTCATACAACACCTTTTCCTTTTTTGACTAACTTATTTCACCTAGCATAATGTCTTTGAGAATCATCCATGTGCTGCTGTGTACTGTAGACTTTTTAATGCTAATATTCCAGTGTGTATATATCATATTTTCAATACTTTTGTGTCTATATCCCATGGTATTTTTATTTTTGAATAAATAGAGATCCACCATAATAATTCTATAGTAACAATACTATTCTGCTCTCCAACCAACAATGTATAAGGGTTCCAAACACTGATCTTGTCAATATTTCACCTTTTTCATTAATAACTATCTTAATAACATTGTGGCTTTGACTGATTTCCCTATTCATATATACATACTCTTGGCCATTTATAGATTTTGGAGAAATTATTATTCAAATATTTAGCCCAAATTTTAATTTAGGTTATAATTTATTTTGTTGCCATTTTTATTTGTGATATTAAATATTATGAGTCCTTTATACATTTTGGAGTTTTTGTCCTTAGCAGATACATAGCTAATAAATATTTCCTTCTACTTTTTTTTTTTTTCATGGCACGTCATATTTATTGTAGCTCTCAGAATGTCGTTGCACTCACCCCGATACAAAAGCATGGTAATGGAAGACAGCAATTATAAGGCCTGCCGCCAGAGCCTATTTCATAAGGAACAAGAGAACATATTGATATGTGATAAACAATATTCAAAGTTTGCTTGTTACTGTCTTTAATATTTGCATAACCATATTTCAATATAACTGGTTTTCCTTTTTTTTTATTTCAGCTCATACAAACTTATTAGGTACACCAGTTTATTTCCTTCTACTTGATATGCAGTCCTTTCACTCCATGAGGTCTTTCCTTGGTGGTATAGAAACTTTTAACTCTGTGATAGTCATTGTCTTTTTTTTTTTTTGGCTTCTTGTCTTGTGCTTTTGATGCTCAAGAATTCATTGTCCAGATCAATATTACAAAATTTCTGCCTATTTTCTTTTTTAAAAAATATTTTATTTATTTATTTATTTATTTATTTATTTATTTATTTATTTATTTATTTATTGTGTGCGTGTGTGTGCACGTGTGTGTGTATCAGAGAGCACATGTGTGTCCTGTGTTCTGCCCAAGAGGTGGGCCAGAAGTATAGGCCCCTCACCTTTTCTTCCTGGTGTTTTTACCTGGGACCTGGGATCTGAACTCAAAACTTCTGCTTGCGAGGCAGAGTCTTAACTACTGCACCATCTGCCTATTTTCTTTCAAAGTTTTATTGTTTCAAGCCTTACATTTAAAGCTTCAGTCCATTTTGAGTTCTTTTATTTGCAGTGCTTGCTGAAGGGATGGCAAGAGATTTTTCATTCCCTATTTTGTGTGTGTGTGCACATGTGTGTGTTAGTGTCTGTGTATATGTGTCTGTGTGTATCTGTGTGTGTCTATGTGTTCCTTCCTGTGTGTTTGAGACAGAGTATAATTAAATAGGCCAGGCTGGGCTTGAACTCATGATCCTCTTATCTCTACCTCTGAAGTTCTGGGATTACAGTTAGGTAATACAAAGACTTGAGTCTGTATATTTTTTGAAACGTAATCGAAGACCACTTTACTCTGCATGTGTACATGTGCTAATGGGTCTTTTATTTTCTTCAGTTTATCTATATGTATCTCTTTATATCAGATCATACTGTTTAATTGTTGCAGTTCTGTTGCATATTTTTTATTTTTTATTTATTCAATTGTGTGTGTGTGTGTGTGTGTGTGTGTGTGTGTGTGTGTGTGTGTAGAACCACGGGTGAACTCGGGAACCACCATGGACTTGTCCACTTGCCCTGGGATTCACAGGCTCCACCCTATCAGGACTAGAAGCGCGGGCCGCCCCTGCTTCTGCCCGGCATCTATACGTGGGGTCTAGGATCCGAACTCAGGACCTTCCGCTTGCAAGGCAGAGGCTTAACCCCTGAGCCACCTCTCCAGCCCCCTGTTGCATATTTTTAAATCAAAGGGTACAATGGTTTCCTTTCTTCCCCAACTCATGTTCTCTGTCTAAATTCTTTTCTGTCTTTTGACAGAGTCTCACTATATAGCCCAGACTGGAGAATAGTTTATTCTTTCTCCATAATGTATTCCTTCAGTTTATTCTTTTTTGTTTTTTAAAAGTCATGCTATGTGGCCCAAAGTAGTCTCCAACTCATGAATGTCTGCTTCTGCTGCCTAGTGCTGAAATTGCAGGTCCACACCACCAAGTCTAGATGTTTTCTCCTTCTTAATTTGTTTTTGGCTTTGTTCAGTGTTGCATGATCCCATGTGTATTTAGATTTTTTTTCTGTATCTGAAAAATGCAATTAAGGTTTTGTGAGGAATAGCATTGAATATTTAGATTTCTTTGAATAGTATCAATATTTTAATAATAGTCTAACTCTTGAACTTGGTGTGTCTTTCCATTTGTTTGTTTCCTTTCTTTTCTTTCAGTAATGTTCATTGTTTCCAGTGAACACACTTTCCATTTCCTAGTTGTTTATTCCTAAATATTTTGTTCTTTTTTTCTATTATAAATGAGATCATTTCCTCATTTTCTTCATTAGTTTGTTTTTAGTGCATAGAAACACAACTGCTGCTTTGCATGCTGATTTTGTATCCTTCAAATAAATTCACTGACTAGTTCTAACCATCTTTGTGAAGTTTGTAGAGATGCTAAGTCTATAAAACTTAGCCTTGTGCTAGGATATTTGGCCCTCAGGTACTTAGAAATACTGGATGCAGTCAGTGTTCATTGATAGTATTTGCTAGATAGAAGGGAGGCAGTTCCTGAGACTACTTATCCTAAACTTGGAATCTTAGACATAGGACCTAGCTCTTTCTTTACCCAGGTTGCAGCTACAGTTGAAAGCTTTTCTTGATCAGACTATATAATGCTGAGCATAGGAACTTTGTCAAAAGGAGGGACTTCAACTTTGATGCTGGTTTTAATGTAATCAGTTTTTAACCTGGGATGCAAGAGACTTTCAACTAGTTTGTGAATTTCTAGCCCAAAGAATTGACACATACATTGTTTTGAGTCAGTTTGATCATGGTGGAAAGGAGAGTCTGAGGATTTCTTTTCTTCTATCTTACTGCTGTTGTTATTAACACTTACTTTTGTACTTGAGGATTCTGAGGCCAACAAGAGTGAAGTAAAATTTCTGATATCACATCATAAATCTTTGTCAGAACCGCTCATTCTTTTCATAGCCAGTCTCCAAAAAACCACATTAATTTATGGATTTCTACACAGGAATGTTTTATATATATATACCTACAAGTTTTGAGACAGTAGTAATTAATGGGTCAGCAAGATATTGCAGTGATAAAGATACTTGCTGTTAAGCCTAATGACCTAGTATGACCAACAACCCTTCGGGTGGAAAGGAGAGGACTGACTCTTGTCCTCTGACCTCCACTCACATACGATGATGTACATGTACACACACACACATGCTAAATAAGTAAATAAATGCATACAAAATAGTTAAATAGGAATCAATCAGTTTAGGTGGTGGTGACATGATGGTTAAATCTGACATTGAGTTCAGTAACATAGCTTAAACATGACTGTTGTTTGGTAGAATGTTGTCATACCTTGATGATTACTACAACTTCCTGTAAGATATTTGCTATAAAATTCTAGTTGGACAAGCTCAATTTCTTCATTTTGAAGTCATAAAATAGTAATTTCTATGCAATTGGTGCTCCCTATTTCTAACAAAAACTGGAATTAATGACTATTTTTACCTTGCTAATAGCTCACAAGCATAGTATTCGGTCAATAAGAACATGTCTGTTGGTTGCACTGGACTTTCCTAGAATAATGAAAGCCAGAACTATGTGGGAACATGGTACAGGGAATTCCCAGGAGCTATTTTTGTTCTGCATGTTGGTGTCATGGAATGGGGTAGATGGAAGGATTGATTTTTTATGGTTTAAAATGGATTTTTCACAGGATGGAGTGCAAGATTCTCTTGAGATATATACAAAGGAAGTTTTATAATCAGCAAAAGGTGGGATTCTTTTAGAATACAGAACACTGAGACATTCTATAAAAGTGTACTTAAGTTGGAAATATGTCATAAAAGATTCTGAAAGAATGTTTACATGTTGTAAGTGTTCATGACAAATGTGTCGTGAATTTTCTTTTAGCAAAACACACCCCAGTTTAGGTAAAAACAGTTAATTAGATGCAAATGTTATGCCAACAAACATTACTTTGATATAATCATAGTTTCCTCTCAAAATAATGTTCTTATGTCTAGACTCTTAAGTTATCGAAAGTTCAAGTATTTTATTTTCGAAACTGCATTTCTGATAAATCTCAGCATTTTAAATTAAAAACAGTGACTTTTGTAATAGAATTTCATTGTAAGATGCATTTTAAACATATAGTTAATAAAAACATAAAAATGTATGAAAATTTTAATCATACTGTCACCAAGAATAAAAACAGATAAAACACAAATATATGAAGATCTTAATCATGCTGCCACTTATAATGCCAAAAGTGAAATAAACAAAATGGTTAATACTAGATGATTGGTAGAATAAAAAGTAAATGAAGTTTAGTATATGATTCTTAAAACTTAACAATATACATGGGTATTTTGACATGAACTATTAATAAATGCAAAAGTTAAATTGTAGACTAGTATATATGACAATATCACATTTTAGTAAATAATATATATATTCAATATATAAATACACATGAGCAATTAGTAAGAACATCTCACAGATGAAAAATATATATGTATTTATACAATCACACATACTTGTGCACACACATTTACAAGTACTCTATAGTAGTAAGTTGTACTTCAAAATATTCACAGTAATTTCCCCTAGACCATTGATTCATGAGATGAGTGATTTATATTTTTTCACTTTTCTCTCAATAAAATATGATCACTTACATACACTAAAAATAACTCCATAGAAATTTAAGCTGTTTCTTTTTTAAATACAGCTTGTTAATCTGCATTCTTGGCTTGAGAATAAGAATGTCCTAGATGAGATTATCTCCTTTTTTCAAATTTCTGCAAGGGTTCATACAGCAAAGACTTGTTATACAGAGATGGCAGAAGAAAAGAACTTATTTTGTGGTTGCAAAGTTTATTTTGGGAAGAGACAGCGAATTATGGCAGAGTGAATTAGAAGAGAGAAGTTTGGGGGATGAAATAAAGAATTCTGTTTGGGGTATGTTGTGTGAATTTTTTTTTAGGCATTTATGTGGTGATGTAAACTAAACTGTTGACTATTTTGGTCTAGAGTTCAGAGAAGGAATCTGGGCTGAGGATGCACATTTGGGAATCATTATTACATAGTTGATGTTTAAAACATGTGTCTTGATAAAGTAGACAAATGAGGAATACATACGTATATATTAGGGACAAAGAGAGAACACTGATAGAATAAAGCAATAAAAAATCAGTAACTGTGTGACAGATTGTCAATTTAGAGGCAACTTGAGTTGATTCTTTGGGGTTGCAACACATTCCTGGTTGAATACAAAGTTGCCAGTGTCAAAACCAACAACTGTTAGGATTGATTCTACAGCTCTAGTGTCACTGCTCACATGACACTTTATATATATATATATATATATATACATATATATATATATATATATTCCAGCAGTGATTCCTACTACCAACTAGCTGTATAGCCATTTCTAGATCTAAATTTTTCATATACAAAATATCTCTTAAGATTGAATATCATGAATTATAAGCTGCCAAGCTACCATCAAATTTGTATTTTTTTAATTTATTTTTCTGCTCATACAAATCTAATAGGTACCCCTGTCCCCTCCCTACCTCCACCCCTTCCTGGGCCTCTCTGCTCCCTCCCACCTTTTCCCATTCCTTTCTCCCCTCCCTCCCTTTCTCCCAGTGCCCCCTCCCCCCCTCTCTGAAGCATCCTTTAATGTGTATATCAACTTTCCTCTGGGTCCTCCTCTCTAATGAGATTTAAGGATTCAGTGGCATTTCCTAGAACTCTTTTTTGTGTTCCCTTTAAGTATAGGAACACTATTGTGACTGTTAATCCCTTCCTTCTAAGGATCCTAGTGCCTTTAGTCCATGATAGATTTTGAGGGGGTCAATGATATGTTGGTCATTGCACAGATCATTCAGAGTTCTATTATAATTGCTTCGACCCTAACTTGTGTGGAGTATCTTGCATATCATGACTCCTCCCATCCTTGTGCTCTTACAATCTTACCACCCCCTCTTCCACAAATTTCCCTGAGCTTCAAGATGGGGAGAGATTAGGCAGGCCTGAATCCAAGTGGTTGATATAGAGTCTCTGATGTTCTGGATTATGGTTTATTGATTTTTTTTCAGTTTTGCTACTCCTGCAATGCCCTTGGCTCCATCCTGATGGTATTGGATATCACCCCCTGGCCAGAGATAAAAAAAGGTTGTAAAATAGGGTCTTATTATAAGGATAGATTCAAAAGTAGATGGAATAAGAGTAGGAGACTGTGGTGAGGGGTGGGTCAGTCTCCCATTGCAAAATATTTACCTTCTATCTGCCAGACTGTATGCCCTCCCTTTCTGGTAAGATCATATCCCATCAGTTGCAAGTGACCAGGAAGGACATTTGTTGAAGATACTGTTCTTTTTCCATTGAATTTTTTGGGCCCCTTTGTCAAAGATCAAATGGCTGTAGTTGTGTGGGCTTATATCTGGGTCTTCAACCCTTATCCATTGATCTGTGTGTCTATTTTGGAGCCAGTACCAGGCTGTTTTTATCACTATGGATTTGTAGTACAGATTAAGATTTGGTATGGTGATACCTCCAGCAGTGTTTTCCTTACTCAGGATTGTTTTTGCTATTCTGGGTCTTTTATGCCTCCATAAAAGAATTGCTTTGGGATTTTGATTAGTATAGCATTGAATCTGTATATTGCTTTTGGTACGATGGTCATTTTTATGATGTTGATTCTGCCAATCCAGGAACATGGGAGGTCTTTCCACCTTCTGGTGTCTTCTGCAATTTCTTTCTTTAGGGTTTTAAAGTTTGCATTATAAAGGTCTCTTACTTCCTTGGTTAGATTTATACCAAGGTATTTCATTTTCTTAGGGGCTATAGTAAATGGGATTGTTTCTCTCAAGGCTTTTTCACTTCTTTCATTCTGGGCATATAGGAAGGCCACTGATTTTTGTACGTTTATTTTGTATCCTGTCACCCTGCTGAACTTCTCAATTAGTTCCAGGAGCTTCCTGGTGGACTTTTTGGGATCACTCAGATATAAGATCATGTCATCTGCAAATAGGGAGAGCTTGACTTCTTCCTTGCCGATTTGAATTCCTTTTATGTCCCTTTCTTGTCTTATGGCTTCAGCTAAGACTTCAAGTACAATATTGAATAGAAGTGGTGAGAGTGGACAGCCTTGTCTAGTTCCTGATCGAAGCAGGAATGCTTCATGTTTTTCCCCATTGAGTATAATCCTTGCTGTGGGCTTGTTGTATACAGCTTTTATTATATTGATAAAAGTTCCTTCCATTCCTACTGTCTCTAGGGTTTTGATCATAAAAGGCTGTTGGATCTTGTCAAAAGCTTTTTCTGCATCTATCGAGAGTATCCTGTGGTCTTGGACTTTGGACTGGTTTATATGATGAATTACATTTATTGATTTGCGTATGTTGAACCAACCTTGTGTGCCGAGAATGAAGCCTACTTGGTCCCCATGGATGATCTTTTTGATATGTTTTTGAATCCGATTTGCTAAGACTTTGTTGAGAATCTTTGCATCTGTGTTCATCAGAGAGATTGGCTTATAGTTTTCTTTTTTAAGTGAATCTTTATTAGGTTTTGGGAGTAAGACGATATTAGTTTCATAGAAGGAATTTGCTATTTGATGGAACAGTTTAAGGAGTATTGGTGTTATTAACTCCTTAAATGTCTGGTAGAACTTTGTGCTGAATCCATCTGGTCCAGGACATTTTTTGGTGGGAAGATTAGAGATTACTTCATCGATTTCCTCATATGTTATAGGACTATTTAAATAATTCACAACTTCCTGATTCAATTTAGGTAAGTTGTATTGAATTAGGAATTCATGCATGTATTTTGTTTTGTCTGATTTTGCAGAGTATAAGTTTTTGAAATATGACGTTATAATTCTCTGGATTTCCTGGGTATCAGTAGTGATAACTCCATGTTCATTTCTAATTTTGTTAATTTGGGTTTTCTCTCTCTTGCTTTTGGTTAATTTAGCTAGGGGTGTATCAATCTTATTGATTTTTTCAAAGAACCAGCTTTTTGACTGGTTGATTTTCTGTGTTGTTTTCCTAATCTCAATGTCAGATATTTCTCCCCTTATTTTGCTAATCTCCTCTCTTCTGCTGCCTTTGGGATTGGATTGCTCTAGTTTCTCTAAAGCTTTAAGCTGCATTGTTATTTATAAGTTATTTATTTCTGACGTTTCCATTTTTTTTGATGTAGGCATTAAGAGCTATGAACTTACCTCTTAGGACAGCTTTCATTGTGTCCCAGAGATTTGATTAGTTGTATCATTCACTTTCAGGAAATCTTGAATTTCCTTTGTAATTTCTTCCTGAATCCAGTTCTCATTCAGCATCATAGTGTTGTTTCCAGGAGTTAGTGTATTTTCTGTTGTTTATTGTGTTGTGGATATCCAGCTTTAGGCTATGGTGGTCTGATAGGGCACAGGTTAGAATTTCAACTTTCCAGTATATGTGTAGATTTGTTTTGTGGCTCAATATGTGATCTATTTTGGAGAAAGTTCCGTGTGCTGCTGAGAAAAATGTGTATTCTTTGATGTGTGGATGAAAAGTTCAATAGAGATCTGTTAGGTCCATTTCTTTAAGGGTTTGATTAAGTTCCAAAGTGTCTTTGTTAAGCTTTTGACCTGTTGATCTATCCCATGTTGAGAGGGTGGTGTTGAAATCCCCAAGAATTATCATTTGGGGGTTGATTTCCCGCTTTAGATGCTGTAGGGTTTTCTTAGTGAATGTGGAGGGGTCCGTATTGGGTGCATGTATATAGAGTATTGTGAAGTCTTCCTGGTGAATTGTACCTGTGACTAAAATGTAGTATCCATCTGTGTCTCTTATGATTTTTTTTGGTTTGAAGTCCACTTTGTCTGAAAGCATAATGGCTACCCCTGCCTGTTTTCTGGTTCCATTAGCTTGCAGAATTTTGGACCAGCCTTTCATTTTTAGGATGTGCCTATCTTTTGTGGTGAGATGAGTTTCTTGAAGGTAGCAGATTGATGGGTTGTGGTTTTTAATCCAAGTTTGTAATCTGTGTCTCTTTTTTTTTTCTTTTTAAGTAATCTGTGTCTCTTGATCAGTGAGTTAATACCATTGACATTTAATGTTATAATGGAGAAATTATTTTTAATTCTGGATATTTTTTACGTTTAGTGGATTTTGTAAGTGTATTGTTTGACATTTAGGTTTTGGTGATATTATATTTCCCTTCTGTCCTCCTGGATACGGTTGTTTTTTTCTTCAAGTTTGCGTATCATTTCTAGCATTTTTTGAAGGCCTGGTTTGGTAGACATGTATCCCTTCAAGTTGTCTTTGTGCTGGAAAACTTTTCTTTCTCCCTTGTTCATGACAGATAGTTTCGCCGGGTATATCAGTTTGGGTTGGCATTTTTTCTCATTTAATACTTCAAGTACGTCTCTCCAAGCTCTTCTTTCTTTTACTGTTTCCATTGAGAAGTCATTTGTTATTTTAATAGGTTTACCTTTAAAAGTAACTTGATTTTTTTCTCTTTAGACTCTCAGGACCTTTTCTTTGTCTTGAATGTGGAGTGTTTTGACTATTATTTGTTGTAGCGATTTTCTATTTTGGTCATATCTGTTTGGGGTGCGGAATGCCTCTTGTATTTGGATGGGCCTGTCATTCTTTAGTTGAGGGAAGTTTTCATTTATGACAATTTGAAAAAGTTCCTCAGGTATGGTATTTTGGGATTCTTGCTCTGGTATTCCATGAATGTGCATGTTAGGCTTCTTCAGGATGTCCCATATCTCTTGAATGTTCCTCTCAAGTATCTTTTTGGCTTTAACAATCTCTTCCATTGAGCTGGTTAATTCTCCCACTTTGTCTTCAAGATCTGAAATTCCATATTCTGCTTCATTAGTTCTGCTGATAAGATTCTGTTGAGTTCTTGGTTGAAGATAACTTGTCTTTCAGTTCAATTTTAAACTCTGCTTGAGAATGTTTTAACTGCTCTATGCCTATTTTTGTCTCTTGAACTGTTTTTCTCAACTCCTCCAAGTGCCTGTTGTGTTCTTGTTCAAAGTGGTTGATGCGGTTGTTTAACTCCTCTCAGATTTCCTCTTTCATAGTATTAATCATGGTAATGATTATACTATGAAAGTCGTTATCTTGGGTCTGGCTTTCTGACTATTTTCTGTGAATTTGTTCTGGTTGGAATCCATCATTATGGGGTTAATTTTTTCGGTGGGAGATTGGTCTTCTTGGGTTTTGTTTCTCATGTATCTGCACTTTGACTTGGGCATTGTTGTTTTGTTTCTTAGGACCTTTCAGTCTGTGTGTTTTTGACTGAACTGATTCAGTTGGTATTATTACACTTGGGCAGTTATTACTAGTGCTTGCCTTGGATTGGGTATGTTTGTCTTTTGTTATTGTTATTTCCTAGATGAGGCTATTAGGCTGTTAGTATATCAGTTAAGTCAGGTTAAGTAGACAGGGGGTGAATATTAGTATGGTAGTGCACTTTTACGATTTAGTATCTTGGTGATATGTGAGGGTGAGTGGTGTACTCCCTGGAGTTATATATGTTTTTGGGGTGGTTGTATGGAAAAGTTGATCTACAGTGATTAATACTAGAAAGGAACAATAAGGTGAAAAAAAGGAGGTTTACTTATCTTTGGGCTGGATGTGAAGACTCTCTCCCATGTGATAGGATGATTGTAGAGGGCCTTTATCCCTTAGAGTTTTCCTTGAGTTTTCTTTGGACTCTCTTGAATTCTGAGTAGCAGTGTGTCTTCTGTGGACCATGTGCGTGGTAGGCCAGAGAGACAGAAGGGCTGATGTTGATGGCAGATTTCTTCACCTGGGACCTGGGAATTTGCTTAGTGTCCTACCCAAGCTCCAGGGATGGAGGAATGTGAGCAAGTCCTTTCCTGGTCGGGTGGACAGGTGGCAGGAGGAAGCAAGGGGCTGGGGCCTGGGGCGTGGCTCAGGCAAGACCAGAGGCAGCTTGGGTGCCACTAGGACATGGGGCCACCTGGGGGGATGGGCGAACTCACCTGGGATGGAAGACTGGGAGCAGCGGCAGGGCAGAGAGGCGGTCGGTCGGGTGGAGTAAATACACATTTCATATCAGGCTTCAGTATATAATACTGGCTCTGATGATAATGGTATTCAATCCTCATTTTAATGGAAATAAACAATTTGAGAAGAACGAAAACAGAAAAGATAATATCAGGTTGCAACAAGTATGTTTAGGTTATGTACTGATATATTAAACAGGAACAATGTTTCTCAAGAGAGTGGAAAAGAAAGGTCTCAAGTAACAGAATGATTTTATGTTAAAAGAGATAAGGAAAATTACCAGAGAGATGAAAGTAGAATCATGTCTCAGAGAAAAGCAGAAATAAAGTAAGAGAAGAAGAAGGCAGAGGAGTATGGAAAGCAATGTCATGAAGTTTGAAGCCCCCTTGTGAAGAGATTTATACAGTTGTGAGTGAGAATTTGTTTAGGGTAGTGTTGCGAACCCTTGCTGGGCCGACTGGGGAAAGGAATGGGAAAATCGGCAGGGGCCTCGGGGCTCCAGGTGAGGGGGTGAGTGGCACAGAGACAACACACAGACTTAGGGAGTCAGGTGAGGAGCGAGCAGAGGACGAGCCGTCACAGACTCAAAGGAAGTACTTGAGTTTATATGTGTCAGGGATCCAATCAGGTGTTGCCACCTCTCTGCTGCGGGTGGGAGTGGGGGACAGCCACTTACCATTTAGCTGTTTACTAGGTATCTATTGCAGAGGCAGGTTAGATGGCCGCTTCCCATTGGTTGTTCATCCCTCCGCCTGCGTGGTTCCTCTATTGGGACATGTCAGGGGCTTGTCTTTACTTGTTCAAGCTTTGTCTGTAACCAGACCTCCTGGATTCGGGAGCCTGGGACCCTGAATCAATGGTGCCACCGTGTAGTAGTGCCAGTGCTCAGCATATCTTACATAAATTCTGGTTGCATTTGCCTGATATAATCAAGACCTATAATTAATAAACATGAAGCAAGTTGTGCACACTTATTTTGCTTTCTTCTCTACCTTCTATCAAGGCCAAATGATACACCTTCTTTTTTCATCAGAAGTTGTCAAATTCAGAACCAGTGAGATGACTGTGTTTGGAAAGGCTCTTGTCACCTAAGCATAATGATCTGAGTTAGCTCTCCTGAGCTGAGATGGTTAGAAGAGAGAATCTACTCCCAAAAGGTGTTCTCTCACATCTACAGATGTGCTGTGGCAAGCACACATTGCACTCCTACAAATAGACACACACATACACACATACACTGATCACTAAATTAAATTGCTAAATTCAAATAGTCTCATTGTCTTTTTTTCATAAATAATGTGTATTTTAGGAAAACCATCCAGGCCAAATCCATTCAAATACTTTCTGATTGACTTCATATACTTTGATTGCACACACACACCCATACACACACACACACACACACACACACACACACACACACACACAGAAAGAGAGGAATGAATTCAAGAAAGCTAAAATTCTAGATTTAAATATCTATAACTAAACCAGTGTTGCTTCCAGATACAATAGTTCCTACCTATATCCTTTGCTCACTTTGTGAACCAATTATTGCACCCACACATACACACACATACACATGCACACATACACATACACACAAGCACACACGTTAATAATAAAATTGAATGAAAAAATTTTAAAAGACTTTCAATACATTTTTCTCTGCAAATTGTAAAAGCTCAAGGAGTAGCTGTTTTATTTTCTAAAAATGGGGCAAGGAGTAAATTTGCCTTAATAGCAGAAGTTTCTTTAAATGCATAATTGAAACAATAACTTTAAACCAATTAGCTATGTTGCCACTATAGAATCCCATCATCAAATTCTACTCGTTGGACCATGAAGAGTCACCAAATCATCAAGATTATTGAAAACACACATTTGGTTCTGTTTCTTGAAATTAGTTCCACTGAATTCTCAAACTGACTTCATTTTTTTTTTTCAAAAATGAGTGTTTGCACACAGATGCAGTTTTGGTTATGATCAACTTTCTAAGATGCTTGGAGGTATAAAATCTTCACAGTTTAATTAATTGAATAAAAATAAGATCTCGTCTTCCATGAGCAGAGACAATGAGGAAAAATATTCAAAACTCTTGGATGACCTGTACGTAACCCTTGTTTGCACACCTAAGAGACATAGACATAATTAGCCATTAGAATGTGTGTGCTCCAATTAATGGACTTTGCAGACTAATCTATAAATCTGTAGCATTTCAACATGCATTTATACGGTGACACAAGAAGCTAAAAATACAACTTTTCCTACTCACTCAGTCTTGACATAGAGTAACCAATGTCAGAATATCTATATTGAGCCAATGAGATCATGAAGCTAGTTATTTATCCTTAACACTCATTTTTGAAAGTTTAATAATATATAATTGAGGGTCATCAGAGAGAATTGATTGGAAAAACTGTGTCTGTGCTATGTATTGCTAATGGTTGGTACATACCTCCTGAGGTGGAGGTGGAGGTGATAAGTAATCTGATTCCCTTAATTTTAATCCAAATGAGGACCTCCAAGAATATTAGCAAATTCTGATATTTGTTGTCTGAAGATTTTTGACTGATTCATTAACAGTGAGCTTTGTGTTGTCCTTGTTGGAAAGAAAACAGAGATATCTATAAAGTGAATGTCTTACAGGCCATTAATAAGAGGTCTGTTTCCAGTGGCCAGACTTTAGGCTAGTTTTAGGCTAACTTATGTGAATTGTAAGAGAAACTGTGGAAATAGTATGTGGACATAGGAAAGAAACCGGCCAACCCACTCTTCTGCTTCCACTGCAGGCTTTTACACTGGAGAAAAGTCCTAAATTGTATAAGACAGCAAAGTGTTGGAATGGACTGGATGGCTCTTAACCACCTATTGTCAGTTTCACAAGATTTTATCCAGTTGTAAGAATAACACAGCTGATAACGTTGGACAATGTAAGAGGGTCTGGGGAAAGAATAAAATTACCTTTTACTTCTGCCCCATTAAAAGTACTTAACTTGGCAATCCTCAGAAAAGTGGGTCTCATGGGGAAACAACTAATTATGAAGGGCTTCCAGTTTTACAGAAGTTTGACTTTTAGCAAGTTACCATTTATAATTTGAATTGATCTCTAATGGGCTCTTAATAGCATTACTGCTAATTCATGTCACTTTTTAATGAAAGTATAATCCTCCCATTCACAAGTTCATGTCTTTAGATCCTTCTAGAATGAAGCTAATAAATTCCTGTCCTTGGTTTTAATTTATATTTTAGAGACAGTTGTTTAGTTTACCCTCCCATCTCTCAGTTCTCTTTTATTTATTTCACTCTCTTGGCTGTAGATATAAATTTATCCTATTAACAAATTAAATAATAATACCAGAATTCAATATAATTGTTCCTGGTAACGAATATTAGCTGAATTAAAAGAACAAAAGACAGAGGCTGGGGAGAGGGGTCAAGAGATAAAGAAAACAAAAGGATCTGAGTTTTGATCCCTAGATCCTAGATTTAAAAAAAAAAAGCCAGACAGAATTAATGGCATTCTATAATTCTGGCATGTAATTTCCTTGGAAGGTAGAATCTGGGAAACCCCAGAGCAAAGCAAAAAGGAAAGCAGAAAAATCCAGAATGATTCCTCATGTCACCCTTGGGTCTTCATGTTCAAATGCCCTTTTATGTACAGATGCACACAGACACACAGACACACACACACAGACACACACACACACACACAAGAACAAAAGACTTTGAAGACTACTGATAGTGGCTTTGGGCTAATGATTCTGATTTGAAGAGTAGACGTTTGTACGTATAAGAAAAAACACTGGACTTAGTGGTGACTATATTCTGGCAGGTGTTCCTCTCCCTCTTTTCTGAGAATTCCATATGCTATCTGGAAAGGCAATGACAGAAGTGCTGCCCTCCTAACTCCCTGGATTCTATGGCCAGTGCCATCTCTCTCAATTCCCACTACTCAGCAGTTGTGAATGATGAACCAATTCTGAGTTGAGCAGATTGGCCAAGAAAATCGAAAAGTGCGATCCCGGCAGGCATGTATTTTCCTCAGTTCTTTCATTATTGCTCCAGGTTGCCATTTTACCACTGGCTTTCATCGAGTGCTTAGCTCTAGCAGATGAACGCTATTTTGGCAGTGTTGTATAATGAATAAAAAGAAAGTAAGGATTAATTTTGGGGGTGCTTCCAAACCATAGCTTTGTGGCTGGATGCCAGCTCTTCTGAATGTCTTTCCCACAGCTCAAATCACCCAACTCTTGGCTGTTAGAGTCAGTAAATGTTGCAGGGTTCAGGAGTACCTGCTATGTTAAATTGCATGTTGATATGGGAAAGAAAGCAGACACATCGTGCTATTGTGCAGACAAAAATGAGGCCCAGAGCTTTTCTGCCAATAGCAGATTTTTAAGTAAGAAGTAGGTTTGGAGTTTTATGATGCTTTTATTTAATTGGATGTAAACCAAAACAGAATTTTTCACGTGTTAAATGCAAGTTTCTACATTAGCTCTTCTAAGGCTGTTTCTTTTCTGGCACAAAAGAGACCCTGGGGATTATGCTTTCTGCACTTACCAAGTGTAGAAAGAAAATAGGTGCATAAAACAAAACCAGAAAGCCTTCTAATAATTCGCTGAGCTGGCAGACAGATTGGCAGATATATTAACAATTGTGTTGTTTTCAAATTAGTATAGTATCAGAATACTCTCAGATACGTGAGGTATAATTGGCCAGCCCAGACTAACTTATGCTGTGATTTGTAATACCCAAAGTCTTTCATATTCATCATTTTAACCTACCTTTAAATAGTTATTACTACAAAATGACTGATTTTGAGTGACGTATCTATCAATATTGAGGTTTATTCCAAAGCATGGTTGATGGTGTACATGACACCTACAGGATACCAGACCAGGATGTAGCTCACAGTTGAGCATTTAGGAATCTTGTCAGGAGAATTTGGCACAAAGAAAGAGAGAGAGAAAGAGAAAGAGAGAGAGAAAGAGAGAAAGAAAGAAAAAGAGAAAGAAAAAGAAAAAAAAGAAATGAGAGAGAAAGAAAAGAAAAAGAAAGAAAGTAGAAAGAAAGAAAGAAAGAAAGAAAAAAAGAAAGAAAGAAAAGAAAGAAAGAAAGAAAGAAAGAAAGAAAGAAAGAAAGAAAGAAAAAAAAGAAAAAGCAAGAAAAAGCAGGAAGGACGGGAAGAAGAAAGGAAGGATGGAAAAAGGAGGGGAGACAAGAAAGACAGAGCTTTTATATATATACAGAGAGAGAGAGAGAGAGAGAGAGAGAGAGAGGGAGGGGGAGGGGAAAGGGAAGGAGGGAGAAGAAGGGGAGGGGGAGGGAGACGGGGAGGGGGAGAGAGAGGGACCCAGTTCTTCTCTCTTCCTGTCTAGCCTTCTCTGAATGCCATTCCATCATTCGCTCAGTTTATTCCTCAATCAAATCTAAGGCAGCATCTATTTTCAACTTTTTGCCCAGGACTTCAAAGGCCTATGCTGCTACATCCAAGTGATTTTTTTCAGTTCTGGCTTTCACTCCCTTTCAAGCTGCTGTTCTTAGCCTCACCTTGTATATTGAACCTTAAATGTTTTTGTTCCTTGTGGCTCTTCATGGGCTTCCACCTCAACTCTTCCCACACCCTCCTCAGTCCCACCTGATCCCATGGCTTCCTTTTCCACCCTGGTTCCCTTGGCTGTCTCCAGATCCATGTCTCCTGACTATGTTTCCTGATTTTACTGCATCTTGACTTGGTCTCATGATAGAACTACCTTGACAACAAATTGAACTCATGGACTTCACTTTTAACTTTATTTTCCTGATGTAGGTCTTATTTCATGGAGTTTTGCTCAAGATAGAAATTTTGGAATAATCCAAGCTCATCCAACATTTCTGAACACTGCTTTTCTTTTTTCATACTCTGTCTCAAAATTAAAAATAATTCTGATGAAATTCATTGTATGGAATCCCTTTGAATAATTTACTTCCTCTACCTCATATGTAAATCTAGGCCAAATTAAGAAAAACTATATAAGCCCAAAAATAATAAATTTTAATTAACTTACCAATAGACATACCTATTTAACTTGGATCCAAGAATATTTTGTTACATAATCTTTAATCACTCTTTGATCATGATAAATACATTTAGAATTTTATTAAGTATGAGGTGAATGGAATTCAATCTCTTCTCCAGTACATTTGGTTGAAAAAAATTCAGCTATATATTGCTATCAATGTTTTTAAAAAGCCTTTCAGTTTTTCATAACCTATGAACTTCTTTGTCAGTAATAAATTTTAAACAAACAAATTTCAAATAATAATATATAATAATACAAAATACAAATAATAATAACCTACTTGGTATAAAATCATTATTACAGCAAGATGTCAGGATTTCACATAAAATACACGGTATGAAATTCTTAGATTAAAATTAGTAATGAGTTTTTTTTTTTGCCAAAATGTGCATATGACTCCCATTTTTTCCTAGTTAGATGGTCAATCAAAGAAACTGCTCATCATTTCTGCTTGAAATTTCTCTCCTTACTATTACTAGTGGCATGATTTGGATCTCTGCTCCTAATACATAATAATCTGTAGTAATTTTATTGCTTGCCTTTATAATTTAAGTTTCTTCTTAATCTTTCACTTGAATGCTAATTTAACTCTTTAATAAATAGAAATAAAGGTTAAGAAAAATTATTCTGTTTGTTAATATAAGAGAAATTTATAGAATATTTATTTTCAAAGGACTTTTTAATCCACTATCCTGCATTCAATTGTAGCATGAAAGGGCAGAGTTAAAAATGAGGAAACTGAGTTTAGTAAATATTTTATGAATATTTTTTCAGTAGTGGGACTGAGAAAACCCGTGGCTCAAACTGTTCTGAAGGACAAACTGACAAATCATTAGCCGCTGTTACTGTCTAGAAACTTTTAACTTACAGTGCCTATTTTTCATTCCATGTGATCTAGACATTAACCTAATAGTACAAATTCTTGCAAGTCATAGTACATGATGATAAATTGGTCTAGTCAAATTCTTGCTTTACAGTCTGTCATAGTTTGAAATGTGTCCTCTATAGTCTCATGTGCTTGGAAGGTCATGGCACCTTGAGAGGTGGAGCCTTGATGGAGGAAGGCAGTCACAAGGGGCCTCCAGGAGAAGTCTACCTTTACAGCAAGCAGTTTTGCAGCTCTCAGCTTCCAAAATGTCTGCAGTGACTTAGCCTCCTCCAGCTTCAGCCAGCCAGCCATACTGCCTGCACCATGAGAGACTGTATCTCCCCTCTGGAACCATTAGCTGAAAAAAATCTCTCTTTTGCCCTTAAGTTGCCCTTAAGTTGGGTGCTCTCTCACAGCAATAGTTAAAAGTAACCCTTACATTGTCTTTGTTCACAAAGTTATCCAGAAAGGTTGTCTAGAATATGGAACTTCAATATTGATTAAGCAAGAAGCAACTTTTATTGAGGAAATAGTCCTTTATATATGAGTAAATTTTAAATAAGAAGATTATATGGAGATGTATAGTAACCTTTTGAAATTCCCTTAAAATTACGTTTATCTATTTATTTAGTAAATTAGTTGTGTATATATGTATATCTATGTTTATATGTGTGTATGTGTGTGTGTGTTGTGTGTGCTTTATGTTGTACATGTGGAAGTCAGAGGAAAACTTGAGAATCAGGCTTTCAGCAAATGCCTTTATCTACTGACCCATGTTATAAGCCCATTAATCTGACTTTCTATCTGCTTAAAAAATCAATTTAGGGTTAACTGAAAATTTGAATGTTTTGATTTTCAGTTAAAGGACTAATCAATTTTATCAAAGAAAATCTTATTTAGTAGAAGCAATAAAGAAAATTTAATCCTAATCAAACATTAAAAGATACATTTAAAACAAATATATTTGCTGTAAAACAGTTTATCACTTAATGTAAAATTATAGGAATATCAGTTCATACCTTTATGAAAGTATTTAGGTTTCTATTCAATAATACTATCAACTAATGATTTTTTGCTGAGTTGTCATCTACTAAAACTACAGATAAATTTCCACAGAACTGTGGAAAGAAAAAAATCATTCACTGAAATTCTTTTTTTTTTCTACCTTTTTAAATATTTTTTTATTTATTCAATTGTGCATATGTGTGTGTGTGTGTGTGTGTGTGTGTGTGTGTGTAGAACCACGGGCGAATTCAGGAACCACCATGGACACCTCCACCTCCTCCTTGTTCACTCTTTCCCAGGATTCACAGGCTCTGCCCTACCAGGACCAGAAACGCAGGCCGCCCCCACTTCTGCTTCCGCCCTGCGTCTATACATGGGGTCTAGGATCCGAATTCAGGACCTTCCGCTTACAAGGCAGAGGCTTAACCCCTTTACCACCTCTCCAGCCCCCTCATTGAAATTCTTAGCATGTGTTTTCTAAGGGATTTCCTCAGCACAAAGTTGTTCAGTATCTTTTTCCAGTAAATGAGGAATGGGAGGCATGTAATGTCATAAACTTTAAGTGACAGTACTTTACCGTATACATTTTCAACCACATGTTTGACCACATGTGCATGTGGACTTGATAGCTTTACCTAGTAGATTTATTTTTCTTTTTACTTTGAGGTCACATGAATTGTCCTTCTTTCAGATCCTTGGAATCAAAAATAGAAAATCCAGTCTTCTTTTTCCTTCAAATGTGTGAGGATGCTATTGTAGCTTGTTGTATAGAGTCTGTTCTTTTATTTATGTTATAATGAAATTCTTGAAGATTAAATGCATAAAACCTTCACACAAAGGATTATTTAGTCATTTGGAATAAGGTAAGGTATTTTTCCCTGTGTCCTGAAAATGCCTGACAGCAAGCTAGACCGAGTTAACTAGACTAAATCTCATGGAAACGATATTTTTATATACCACAGGAGACATGGGCATCACTACTACATCTTAAGGAGCTTTGTGGCCGTGGAAGTTTATATCATACTATCAGGAGTTCTTTTGCTTTCCCAGGGTCATGTAATATTTTAATTGGAAACTCTTCTTGTTTTAAAGGTCAGATTCCTTTGCTTAGCACTTGTATTATTGTGGTTTTTAAGGTTTTCAGTCTAAAGATATTTTGTTTGTATTGTAGAATATTCTACACAGAGTTTAAACAAAGTTTATAAATATGGCTTGAATATTTGAAAAGGGCCCTTGGAAAAAAAGGGCATTGAATTTAATTAGGTGACTAGGAAAGGTCAGTTACTAAAACAAGGGTTGTATTGCAGTTTTGTTAAGGTAACTCATTAAAGCCAAGAAATCACATTAGTCATAGTCACTAATTGTTCTGTAGTGGTTGTTAAACTAAGAATAGAGCAATGTGTTTCTTTATTGTTTGGATGTGAGTTGAATATTGCTTTTATGAAAACGATCATTCTGATAAGACTTGTTCAAGAAACGCCATGGAATCAATAAATGTAATTCACCATATAAACCAGTCCAAAATCCAAGACCACATGATACTTTCAATAGATGCAGAAAAAGCTTTTGATAAGATCCAATAGTGTTTTATGATCAAAACCCTAGAGACCGTTGGAATGGAAGGAACCTTTATCAATATAATAAAAGCGGTATACACAGGTTAAGTTTGCCACCATCACCATCAGCCACTCTGCCCTTTCCACCTTCCCAGGACACTCACCATCCAGGAAGGACACATTGCTTCTCAGGTAAATCCCACCAGCCCCTAGGTCACCCGCTCCTCCCAGCTACTCCCACCAGCCAGCCTGAGCAGCGTCCAGGCTGCCTCTGGCTAGGTTGGGCCATTAGGCCACACCTTAGGTCTCAGGTGAAGTGTACCATCATTGCCATCAGCCCCTTTGCCCTTTCCGTCCCCCCTCCCCCACACTTGCAGTCCAAGGAGGACACACTGCTCCTCAGAATACAACAGAGTCCAAAGAAAAACCAAGCAAAGCTTTAGGGGACAAAGGCCATACATCTGAAGTCCTCTAAAATCATCCTATCACATGGGAGAGATTCTTCACATCCAGCCCAAAGATAAGTAACCCCCCTTTTTACCATCCTGATCCTTTCAATTATTAGTCACTGTAGATTAACTTTTCCATATAGCCATCACCAAAACATATATAACTTCAGGGACTATACCACTCACCCTCACATACTACTAAGGAATTAAATCATATAGGTGCACTACCATACTAATATTCACCCCCTGTCTACTAAAGCTGACTTAATTGATGTACTAACAGCCTGATAGCCTAATCTAGGAAATAACAATAACAACAGACTAGTGCATCCAACTCCAAGACAAACACTAATAATAATAACTGCCCAAAAGTAGTAATACCAACTAAATCACTTTAGTCAAAAACACACAGAAACTAAAAGGTCTTAAGAGACAAAACAACAATGCCCAAGTCAAAGTGCAGATCCATGAGAAATAAAACTCAAGAAAACAAACCTCGTACAGAAAAAATTAACCCCATAATGATAGATTACAACCAAAACAAATTCACAGAAAATATCCAAGGAAGGCAGGCCCAAGATAACACTATGAAAGAGGAAATCTGGGAGGAGTTAAATAACCACATCAACCCTTTGAAGAGGAACACAACAGATACTTGGAGGAGTTGAGAAAAACAGTTCAAGAAACGAAATAGGCATAGAACAGTTAAAACAGTCTCAAGCAGAGTTTAAAATTGAACTAAAAGACAAGTTATCTTCAACTCAGAACTCAACAAGAGTCTTATTAGCAGAACTAATGAAGCAGAATATGGAATTTCAGATCTTGAAGACAAAGTGGAAGTATTAAACAGCTCAATGGAATAGGTTGTTAAAGCCAAAAAGATACTTGAGAGGAACATTCAAGAGATATGGGACACCCTGAAGAAGCCTAACATGCGCATTCATGGAATAAGAATCCCAAAATACCACACCCAAGGAAATTTTTCAAAATACCATAAATGAAAACTTCCCTTAACTAAAGAATGAGAGGCCCATCCTAATACAAGAAGCATTCCGTACCCCAAATAGATATGACGAAAATAGAAAATCGCCACAACAAATAATAGTCAAAACACTCCACATTCAAGACAAAGAAAAGGTGCTGAGAGCTTCAAGGGAAAAAAAAAACAAGTCATTTTTAAAGGTTAACCTATTAAAATAACAAATGACTTCTCAATGGAAACAGTAAAAGCAAGAAGAGCTTGGAGAGAGGTACTTCAAGTATGGAAGGAGCAAAAATGCCAATCCAGACTGATATACCCGGCAAAACTGTCTGTCATGATTGAGGGAGAAAGAAAAGTTTTCCAGCACAAAGACACTTGAAGGGATACATGTCTTCCAAACCAGGCCTTCAAAAAATGCTAGAAATGATACTCAAGTTTGAAGAAAAAAACAAACATATCCATAAGGACATAAGGGAAGTATAATACCACCAAAACCTAAATGTCAAACAATAAGTGTACAAAATTCACTAAACATAAAAAATGTCCAGAATTAAAAATAATTTCTCCATTATAATATTAAATGTCAATGGAATTAACTCATCGATCAAGAGACACAGATTGCAAACTTGGATTAAATATCACAACCCATCAATCTGATGCCTTTAGGAACTCATCTCACCACAAAAGATAGGCACATCCTAAAAATGAAAGGCTGGTCAAAAGTTCTGCAAGCTAATGGAACCAAGAAACAGGCAGGGGTAGCCATTATGCTTTCGGAAAAGTGGACTTCAAACCAAAAAAAAAAAAAAATCATAAGAGACACAGGTGGATACTACATTTTAGTCACAGGTACAATTCACCAGGAAGACTTCACAATACTGAACATATAGGCAACTAATATAGGCTCCTCCACATCCATTAAGCAAACACTACAGAATCTAAAATGAGAAATCAAGCCCCAAACGATAATTCTTGGGGATTTCAACACCGCCTTCTCAACATGGGATAGATCAACAGGTCAAAACCTTAACCGAGACACTTTGGAACTCAACCAAACCCTTAAAGAAATGGACCTTACAAATCTGTATCGAACTTTCCATCCACACACCAAAGAATACACATTTTTCTCAGCAGCACATGAAACTTTCTCCAAAATAGATCACATATTGGGCCACAAAACCAATCTCCACATATATAGGAAAGTTGAAATTCAAGCCTATACCCTATCAGACCACCATGGTCTAAAGCTTGACATCTGCAACACAACAAACAACAGAAAATACACTAATTCCTGGAAAGTAAATACTATGATGCTGAATGAGAATTGGATTCAGGAAGAAATTACAAAGGGAATTCAAGATTTCTTGAAAGTGATCCATAATGAAAATACAACTTTTCAAAATCTTTGGGACACAATAAAAGCTGTCCTAAGAGGTAAGTTCATAGCTCTTTATGCTTACCTCAAAAAAATAGAAACATCACAAGTAAATAACTTAACAATGAAGCTCAAAGCTTTAGAGACACTACAGCAATCTGATCCCAAAAGCAATAGAAGAGAGGAAATTAGGAAAATCAAGGGAGAAATATCTGAAATTGAGATAAGGAAAATGATACAGAGAATCAACCAGTCAAAAAGCTGGTTCTTTGAAAAAATCAATAAGATTGATATACTCCTAGCTAAATTAATCAAAAGCAAGAGAGAGAAAAAAATGAAATTAACAAAATTAGAAATGAAAATGGAGTTATCACTACCAATAAATTCACTACCCAAGAAATTCAGAGAATTATAACATCATATTTTAAGAACTTATATTGTGCAAAATTTGACAACACAAAAGAAATCGATGAATTCCTAGGTAAGCACAACTTACCTAAATTGAATCAGGAAGTTGTGAATATTTAAATAGTCCTATAACATATGAGGAAATCGATGAAGTAATCTCGAATCTTCCCACCAAAAAATGTCATGATCCAGATGGATTCAGCACAGAATTCTACCAGACATTTAAGGAGCTAATAACACCAATGCTCCTTAAACTGTTCCATCAAATTGCAAAGGAAGGACATTAATAAATTATTTCTATGGAGCTAATATCATCTTAATCCCAAAACCAAATAAGGATACATTTAAAAGAGAAAACAATAGGTCAATCTCTTTGATGAACACATATGCAAAGATTCTCAACAAAGTCTTAGCAAATCGGATTAAAAAACACATCAAAAAGATCATTCATGGGGATCAAGTAGTCTTTATCCCAGGCATACAAGGTTGATTCAACATATACAAATCAATTAATGTAATTCACCATATAAACCAGTCCAAAATCCAAGACCACATGATACTTTCAATAGATGCAGAAAAAGCTTTTGACAAGATCCAACAGCCTTTATGATCAAAGCCCTAGAGACAGTTGGAATGGAAGGAACCTTTGTCAATATAATAACATCTCTATACAATAAGCCAACAGCAAGGATTATACTCAATGGGGAAAAACTTGAAGCATTCCCACTTCAATCAGGAACCACTTGTATTCAATATTGTACTTGAAATCTTAGCTGAGGCCATCAGACAAGACAGGGAGATAAAAGCAATTCAAATCGACAAAGAAGAAGTCAAATTATCTCTTGCAGATGACAGGATCATGTACCTGACTGATCCCAAAAACTCCACCAGGAAACTCCTGGAACTAATACAGAAGTTCAGCAGGGTGGCAGGATACAAAATAAATGTACAAAAATCAGTGGCCTTCCTATATGCCCAAAATGAAAGAAGGGAAAAAGCCCTGAGAGAAACAATCCCATTTACTATAGCTCCTAAGAAAATGAAATACCTTGGTATAAATCTAACCAAGGAACTAAGTGACCTTTACAATGAAAACTTTAAAACCCTAAAGAAAGAAATTACAGAAGACACCAGAAGGTGGAAAGACCTCCCATGTTCCTGGATTGGCAGAATCAACATTGTAAAAATGACCATCGTACCAAAGGCAATATACAAATTCAATGC
Organism: Typhlomys cinereus; assembly: GCA_023101885.1. NCBI lineage: Eukaryota > Metazoa > Chordata > Mammalia > Rodentia > Platacanthomyidae > Typhlomys > Typhlomys cinereus. The sequence continues at coordinate 6,496,529 of JALPQD010000059.1, read as the reverse complement.
TATACCAATCAAAATCCCAAAGCAATTCTTTAAAGAAGTTGACCAAACAATCTCAAAATTCACGTGGAGGCACAAAACACCCAGGATAGCAAAAGCAATCCTGAGTAAGGAAAACACTGCTGAGGTATCACCATATCAAACCTTAATCTATACTACAAATCCATAGTTATAAAAACAGCCTGGTACTGGCTCCAAAATAGACACAGAGATCCGTGGATAAGGGTTGAAGACCCAGAAACAAGCCCACACAACTGCAGCCATTTGATCTTTGACAAAGGGCCCAAAAAATCTAATGGTAAAAGAACAGCATCTTCAACAAATGGTGCTGGCAAAACTGGATGTCCACATGCAGAAGATTAAAACTAGACCCGTACTTGTCACCATGTACAAGACTTAATTGCAAATGGATCAAGGACCTTGATATAAGGCAGATACTATAAAAACCTTAGTTGAAAGGGTAGGGAATTCTCTGGAGCTGATTGGACTAGGCCAACAGTTCCTAAACAGAAATCCAATAGCACAGTCACTACAACCAACACTCAACAAATGGGATCTTATGAAATTAAAGAGCTTTTGTCAGATAAAGAGATTTTAACACCAGCACAAAGGCAATCCACAGAATGGGAGAAAATCTTCACTAACCACATATCTGATAGAGCTCTATTATCCATAGTGCACAAAGAATTTAGAAAACTAAACACCAAGGAAACAAATGGCCTAATTAAAAAATGGGCCTTGGAACTCAAAAGAAACTTTACCAGGGATGAAATTGAAATGTCTAACAAATATCTTAAAAAATGCTCCGCATCCTTAGCCATGAGGCAAATGCAAATCAAAACTTCCCTGAGATATCATCTCACCCTGGTCAGGATGGCAAAAATCCCCAATACAAACAACACCAAATGCTAGAGAGGATGTGGCAAGAAGAGAATTCTCCTACATTGCTGGTGGGAATGCATGCTTAACCACTCTGGTGAGCAGTCTGGAAATTCTTAAAAACGTTAAAGATTGAAATGCTATATGACCCTGCTATTCCACTTTTGGGGATAACTCCCCATACAGCAACAATTCACCTCAATGGCACAAGCACGACCATGTTCATAGCAGCACTGTTTACAATAGCAAATGCCCAACAGTTGATTAGTGGATAAGGAAAATGTGTAACATTTATACAATGGAATACTACTCAGCCATCAAAATAGATGAATTAATGAAATTTGCTGGGAAATGGATAGGAATTAGAAAAAATATATTTAGGTGAAGCATCCCAGACATAGAAAATTAAGCACCATATGTACTCTCTAATAGATGGATCCTAATACTAAGCCGAATTAGTGACATACTCAAAGATAAACCTCTGTAATACCTACAGTAATTGCAAAGGTTATAAACAGGAGGGAAGGGGAAGGAAGGCTCTGCCAGAAACAAGGAAAGAGGGGATCATTCTATAGCAGAGAAAACAGGCCACCATCAAGTACTGCAAATAAGTAGTGAGACATCTGGTTAAGCTCGCAGACTTTGCTTCCTGGTCACTTGCAACTGAAGGAGTTTGATCTCACCATTCAGGGATAGTATAGAGTCTGGCAGATAGATGGTAACCATCCTGCAAATGGGAGAATGACCCCCCTCACTGCGATCTCCTGCTCTTATTTCATCTACCTTTGAATCTACTGTTATATAGTAAGACTTTATTTTAACAGCCTTTTATCTCTGGGTAGGTGACATCCAATACCATCAGGATGGAGCCAAGGTGGTGCAAGAGTAGCAAAACTGAAGAAAAAAACAACAAACCATAATTAAGAACATCAGAGACCCTATATTAATCACCTGAAACCAGGCCAGCCTAATCTCTCCCCATCCTAAAGCTCAGGGAAACTTGCGGAAGAGGGTGCGGTAAGATTGTAAGAGCCTAAAGATGGGGAGGAGCAATGATATACAAGATACTCCACACAAGTTAGGGCCGAAGTAACCACAATAGAACTTTGCATGACCTGCGCAATGACTGACATATGATTGACCCCCCAAAGTCTAGCATGGATCACAGGCACTAGGATCCTTAGAGGCAAGGGATAATAGTGTTCCTATACTAAAGGGGAACACAAGAAAGAGCTCTAGGCAATGCCACTGAGTCCTTACACCTCATCAGAGAGAAGGGCCCAGAGGGAAATTTGACTTTCACACTAAAGGATGCTACAGGGATTGGAGAAAGGAAGGGGGGAAAGAAAGAAGAAAAGGAGGTAGGCAGCAAGGGGATCCAGGAAGGGTGGAGGGAGGGAGGGGACCAGGGTACCTATTAAGTTTGTATGAGTGGAAAAAATAAATGATAAAAAATAAAAAAAAGAGATGCCATGGGAATCCCAAGAAAAATCATGGAACTGACATCTCATTGGGTTATGCAAGTGCTCATGTGGGATGTACCACCGGGGTTTTCAGCCCTTGTGGCAGCATTAAGTAGTGCTTATTTTACCCAATTTGCCTTTGTAGGGCTTGGTGGAAAGTTCCCAATGTTTGGCACTCAGCCTTGGGAGGAATTACGTGCCTTCAATTTGTAAAAAAACTATTGGGTGCTTCTTTAAGTGATGCTCCTTTCTTTCAATCATTGAAATATGCATACTCTATACAGTTTGCTACCATGTAGGATCTAGATAAAAATGTTTGCTCTGGCTTGTTTACTGACTTATGTTCTTAGGGAATGAAGCAGTTGGAAAAAGCACCATGTAATACATGGACAAAGCTACCTTATCACAACTATTTGAGAAAACTAAAGGGTGCCATGTCCTCCACAGGTAGATGGTATCTGGAAGGTAGACAGCATTTTTGTACTCTATGTCCAGGAGGTACTGCCTTCCTCCAGGAAATATAGCATTTCCAACTAAAGTTTAGAAATCATCATGAAGGTAGAGCTTTCCCAAGCCAATGACATTCCGGAATCCTAGGTGAATTAGCTCCAAGTGTGCCTATGGCCAAGGAGCTACCCTGTGGCTCTGGGGTGAACTACCCATGATTATGCTGGAGGGTAGAACCAATCCAGCATGGGTAGTATTTTGCTGATAATTCTGCGTTGAGACTTTGAGAGGACTTCCATGTATCTGACAATTACCTAAAATGCCGCTCAATGTAATGATGCGTTTGGAAGTGGAAAATGCTGAGGGGGATCATTTAGCAATCCTGATAGTGTTCTCTCAGTAGATTATAGGTTTCCTCCCTCTTTATAGCAATATATAGATGTAAATATAACAAGTTTTCACAGAAATAGCAAATTCATATGCCCATGGCAATGTGTCCCCTTTGACTTTGAACAGTTGGGAAACTCAGAGAAGAAACCTTTTGAAAGGGTCTCAGCATCCACAGATAAAACAAAAGGGCTGTTCAATCTCCCTGTCTGTCTCACTAACAGTTTCAAGCTTGTTGATGGACATAGTGTAGGTTCCTGCATTTCTGCATGTTTTCACCATTTCTCTCAATTCTCGGCCATAGTTACCTTGGAGAAGAAGATTTAAATGCACAGAGTTCAGAGTTTTCATTCAAGGTTGTCTGTTTTGATTACGGCTGGCTTATGTCTTCAAGATCATCTCCAGGTCTGAAAATCAATCACTGTTAAGCTTACCAAGGTGAAGTCTTCACGTTTGAAAATGAATGTCTTCTAAATTTCATCTCAGCTCTCTAAGAGAAAGAGATCAATATTACAAAACCTGCAAAATGTTTGCATTTAAGTAGATATGCATTTCTAGTTCATTATATAAAAGTTAACAATGCATTTGAATGGAATATTAACTAAAGAATAAATATCAGTACTATTAGAGGAATACTACTATACTATGAGCTTAATTACACACATGACATTAGATTATTGGCAATTCTATTTTCCTCTTAAATATGCTTTCCAAGACAAAAAAACTTTCCTTAAATATCATTTAAAGTGTTTTTCTACTTTCTGAAACTTGAGCAATTAAGCTGCTGGCGGATTTTTAGCTTTTTTTTTCTCCTCCCTAAAATTTAAATGAAAGCTATGAAGATTTCCTTCTTTGTTTGCTATTTCAGTTTTTGTACCAAAATCCCACAGACCACAGTATTTACTAAACCAGGTCCTAAGAATCATCCATTGTTTATCAAGGCATGTAATATTTACTGGGGAGAGGCATCGTGTGTATAACACACAGACAGGTATCTGGAACGCTTCATATCATGTGAATAAAAGTTTCTCTCTATATTAGAGTTTTCCTCATTTCTCTTCTGGATTGTAGGTAAGGTGAATTAGTAGGTTGGAAAAAAGACTGTGTGTTAAATAGAATAAATTACTGACAAATAACCCAGAATACTTTTATTTTGTCTAATAACCATAGGACTTGACTTTACTGGCATCTCAGCTTCTAAAATCAAATTGGCAAAACTTTAGAGACAAGCATAGGTTTATGTACTGATCTGAGGCTAAAAAGTCCTATTTGCTCACTTTTTCTTGTCTTTACTTTGGAATATAACAATAATTATGGTGTACATCTATTGAATATTTGGTAGATGTCAGGTGCTATTTAAAGAATCTAGGCACAAAATCAATTCATTTACCCAGAATAACCCTTATGTAATATTATTTTTAACCTCATTTATATGCAGAGAAGTGAGGGAAAACAGGAGTTCTCTCTTCTCACCCTCCCAGGGCCATTAATCCCATCATGACACTATGCCCCCACAACCTTATGAAAATCCAATCACCTCTCAGATTTCTATCTTCAAAAGGGGGTTTAGGGCCTCAGCATCCAAAACTCTGTTTTGAAAAGACAAATATTTAGTCCTTAGAATCCTTAAAAATAGGAGCTGAGTTTGGATCTCAGATCCTACATAAAAACTCCAGGAGGAAATAGTGGCAACCTACATTTTCTGCTCTGGAAGACAGAGCCTGGGAAATCCCTGAGCAAAGCAAAAAAGGAGGTAGAACAATCCAGGATGATTCCAGAAGTCATCCTTGTGGCTTCACAGGCACATCAAGCTCTCTCTCTCTCTCTCTCTCTCTCTCTCTCTCACACACACACACACACAGACAGAAAAGAAAAAAGAAAAAAAAGATATGATGGGAATTTTAATTGTTAAAGAAATAAGAAACTTTGGAATTCGATGGTACTGCCTTTACATTCTGGGTATTGTCAAATTTGATGACAAAAGCCTGCTGAGAGACTTGATTTCTCTTCTTTAGCACTGAGATCCTTATCTTCTGCCCTCCCTTTCTCTCAGTAGAAAGTACCCAGACACACTGAGGCAGACTCCAGGACACTCTTTCACCATTCACACACCCAGCAGACTCACCACGTCTCATGGCTGCTGGCAATTCTTAATGAAGTCTAGCCTAACTCCTCCCTGTAGCTGCTTGGATAAAAGCTTGTGAGAAGGAACAAATGGCTTGAAAAGTTGTGTGCATATTTCAATGAGACAGGAAAACACCAAGTACTTCTCAGTTCCACCCAGATCACAAACACTGTTTTAGAGTTTTCACCAAAAGCAATATTATGCCATGATCTAAGCTATTTGGCAGACCTGACCACACAAAAAGAGAAAGGGGGATGCCATCTCTGATGTGTGGCGTCCAGCTGGGTGGATTTTTTTTTTTGTGTGATCTGAGTAATGCTGACTTAGTAAATATAAATCTATACCAGCCACTCTCCTAAGGGCCTTTTATTATATTAACTGTTTTGGTGCTCACCAAAAAGTCCTCTTAAGGTATATTATATTCTTTTCCTCATTCTAATGATAGAAGCAACTTACCCAAATTTGTATAGCAATTAATATTTGCCACAGCCTTCTTTGCAAGGGAGATTCTTAACCCCTGAGTCATTTCTGTAACCCAGCTATAGTAATTCTTTGTAAGTGTGTGCTGCAATTTGCCTGCATGGTTGCTGGTAAGTAACCATCAAGCAGTTTAAGGGAACAAGGGTTTTATTTTCCCTTACAATTGTCTGGTTACAGTTCTCAGTCCAGCTTGACAGGAGAGCTCATACCAGCACCACAGTGGAGGGAATTTGGCTACACCACCTCTATATAATAGCTGAAAGAGGGACGATCCTTACTTGCCAGATCAGCATGTCTGGCCAAGTGTACACAAGGATGCCAACTTTCTCAATTAGCTCTCTCTATTATACTCCAGGGCTTAGTCCCATCCACCATGGGCTGTATCTTCCCCATCATCCAGACAATCTCCTGTAGGTTTGCTCTGGGCTAACTCAACCACTAATTCTCTCAAACCCTCAACTGTCAAGTTGACACCTGTGCCTAACTATGACAGTGTGCCTCTAATTTTTTTCTAGGCTAGAAAGCCAAATAAACATTGCTGTGTAAGAATTTCTTTTAAAAAGCCCTTAAGAACGAGTAATAGCAGATAAGTAATTTCCAGCCAGTGAAATGGCTCATGGACCAAATCACCTGCATACAAAACTGTCAATATGAACTTGATACCTGATACTTACAGGGTGAAAGGAAAGAACTGACTTTTGGAAGTTGTCCTCTGACCTTTACATACATGTATTCTTTCTCTCTCTTCTCCTCCCTCCCTTTCAAATAAATAAAACATTAAGGAATAAAATAAGTGTTCTTAAAAATCTTAAGCTTCTAAAGAAATTAGGCCTTTTCTAAAGAGTGTTAAGAAGTCCACAAATTCCCTGGGATAGGGCCATTAACTTCACTTCTGGAATGAAATGCAATACAATAAAGGGACTTTCTGGGTTTGAAATTTCTTTCACTTATCAAATAGGCAATATTCTATAATTGAAGTTGAATATATCTAAATCCACCTTTGCAGTAGAATGTTGCAGTAAGCCACACAGATTTAAATGACTCGTTAAATTGTCTGCTTTGAGAAAGGTTAAGAGGACATATTTTTCTATACATATCCAAATTTTTGAGGCTTACGGTGAGAAGAATTAAGTTCTGGCAGGGAAAATGTTCTCATTAAAGAATACTAAACAAACTAGACAACTAAGGAAATGCCACATGTTAGAGTGGGTCCTATGGTAGAAGAAATGTTAACAAAGGTTATTCTTGGATCAGTTTAAAAAAATAGAATAAGGAGAGTCATGGTTTGAAATATGAGTTGTCCCTCCACAAGCTCATATGTTTGAATTTTTAGCTGTTTGGGAAGGTCATGGCACCTTTAGGAGGTAGAACCTTGCTGGAGGAAGGTAGTCACAGGGATTGGATCTTGAGGTTGATTAGCCCCACCCTACTTCCAGGAGAGGTCTGCTCTTGCAGTTGGTAGTTCTGCAGCTCACAGCCTCCTTGATGGATGTGACTTAGGCCATTTCTAGCTTCTGCCAGCCAGCCATGCTTTTTCTCCCATGAAAAACTCTATCTGCCCTCTAGCACTGTAAGCTGAATAAATCTGTATTTCTCTCTTAAGTTACTTGAGTTTAAGTGTGTCTCATAGCAGCAGAAAAGAGTAACTAGTACAGTTAATTAAATAAAAGAACTCTCTCTCTATACACACACACACACACACATATATACATGAACATACTCTTCTTAACTAATATACACTAAAATACTGAGGAGTATGGAAACATGGTGCATGTGACTTACTTTAAAATGTTGCAAAATCTTTTATCTTCTAAATGTAATATGCCTACATATTATACATACACACATATATGATGTTTATTCACAAAGAGAGAACATGATGTATAGTAAAATGATATGATATAATGAATATATAAATCTATGGATGTTATAATGGTTTGAATATGTCCTTCAAGGTTTATGTATTACTAAATTAATTCCCATTGTACTTGTGAAGTAAGACTTTCAGAAGATGATCAGATCTTGAGTTAGTTCTCCTATTTTGGGAGTGGATTAGTCATTGAGCTGCAGGTTCTTGATGAAAGGAAAAGTGCAGCTCTCTCTGCCATTATCCCATTGTTTATGGTCCGCCTTGCTCTTCCTCCTTTGGTGGAGTAAGCAAGATGCAGCTTTTTACTGTTGGACTTCTCAGCCTCTAGTATTGTGAACTGGTAACTTACATTCAGTCTCAGGTATTCTATTACATTAGCAAAAATGGATGGAGATTGGTATTAAAATAGTCTGTGTATTGTTCTTATTCTTGAAATTTTTCTAAGTTGACAAATGATTTCTAAGAAAAAAGGAAAAAAATAAAATTAATGAATAATATAAATTAATGCTTTCTTATTTTCATCATCCTATTGCTTTCATAAAATCAGCACAACGTTATTCACTATACAAACTTGTTTAAGAAATACTACAAGGGGTCAACAAGATAGTTCAGCAGATAAAATATCTGTTCACAAAACCTATGATTACAGTTTAACTTCTGAAAGCCCATGTGGTAAAAGGAGAGAACTGATTTCCAGAAATTGTTCTTTGACCTACAACTGTGCACCATGACATACATGAATGTTTTTTCCTATCTCTCAACTAACTAAATAAAATCTTTATGAAAGAATGATAATACTACAGATGGAATACTGTCTTCAAATATCAATATGAAAGAAAAACCTTCAAGCAAGCAAGTCATAGGGGTGGTATTTATAAGTTGGTGAAATGCATACTGCACTGAAGAAGCTGAATTTTTTTCTTTTTCTTTTTTGGCATGTTATGTGTTTCCGTTTGTATCAGAGGACACTGTGTGTGCCTGTGAATGCCCAAGGATAACATCAGAAATCACCTTGATTTGTGTTTTTGCTCTGAGTTTCCCAGATCCTTCTTCCAGGATCTGAAGTATAGGTCGCTGCCATTTCCACAGAAACCGGGATCGAACCCAGTTCCTTCTGCTTGCAAGGCAGAGGCTTAACTCCTGAGTCATCTCTCTGTGGGGACCTCAGTCTAGGTGACCCAATAATCTGGCAAGGTTAGACAAAGATGTTTTGATGGAGGAAGTCTGGAGGGCAGCTCAGGATGTTTTGACCAGCTCAGGGGAAGTCAGGAGGGGGCGGCTCAGGATGTGTTGAATAGCTCAGGATGGAGGAAGTCAGGAGGGAGTAGCTCAGGATGTTTTATAGAAATTTCACATACAGCCTGAGTGCTGGCTTGACCTTAAAGATGATTGGTTGCCTGTCCCCCCCCCCTGGAATTCCCATTGGGGTTTCTACCTTTATAAGATGGCTGTGGACTTGCAATAGAGGAGTTCCTGCTTGACTAGACTCTCTGAGGCATCTGATTGTCCTCGGGAAGGAGGGCTGGGAGCAAGCGATCCCCCGGGAACCCCACATCTCTCCAGCCTGAGAACCTGAAGTCTTAAAAGAGAGCGACTGGAGGATTAGAAGTGCTCAGGAACTGTGGGTCATTTTAGACATTGCCAAAGTTAGGGGAGATGTGAAAGCAAGTACAAGGAGAAAAGAAAAGAAGCAGAAGAGGAATGCTAACAGAATTGTAATGAAGAGCTACTGATCATTTAATACTTAATATATATTATTAATTCCTTTGCTTATTTGATTTCATTTAGTCCCCCATTTTCCAGTAAACTTAGAAAGTTAGTACTTGTGTTTCTTTTTTATAGACACAGAACCTGGGATATAGGTTTTTTTTTTTTTATATAGTCGTTAAATTGTGACAGAACAAATATGTAAACCAGTCAATCTGACTTGAAGACCATCAATCACTATGCTATAAAAGGTCCTTTAGGATCTCTTGTGGGTAAGGGAAGCAATGTGCTGTAACAATTCAAAAGTCCATTAGGATGTACCATAGTTATCGACATGTTACAAGCATCTACCCTTACTCTAGTTATTCCAGCATTAATAAAGTACTGATGCTGGCTCTTGGGGAGCAGCTTCTTAAGACTGCCTCACACCTACTGCCAAAAGAAGCAATTCCACATCTCTCGTGATCCTGTGTAGTTCCAGTTTCCTTTACTTCCTTGCATAGACATGCACTGTGGGGTGTTAAAAGTGATTTGGGGGCCAAAAACTACAGTGCGAATGGAAAACTCTTGCTTTATAGTAGATGCAGCTGTTGAATCCTCTTTATTATTCTTCTTTCTCTGACTGTTAACAGAAGTCAAGTCTCTCTGGGATGACTGGCAATTTATTTAATGAACTTCATGTGTCATAGGGACAAGTGACTTGATTGTTACCTTTCTGGTAGTAGGTCTTCATGAAGACAGAAATTCTTATTTATAGACAGATGTTTATTTTACAGGTTCTATTTTTCTGACTCTCTAGACATAAAAGCAAGTTGTAGTCTAACCATTGTTTGTAAGATCAGGCATGCTCAAGTTTAAGCAGGAAATTATGAATTCTGCCTTTTTAAATAACTAAAAGCAAAGAAAGATCCTTATCTGCAAAGTGCCAACTTAAAAAAAGAGATAATCTATAGCCCATTAAAAATTCTCTTTGTTAAAAGAAGTAACTAGAACTTTCTCAGTCTTAGTGTTCTTACATCTTGTCCCTTTGCTGGATTTTATATCCTTTTGTATGGATCTTATATATCATATATCTGGATGAAATCTTTGAAAATAAACCAAAGTATTGGTCCAAAATTCTAATAAATTTATTTTTGGTTTTCTTTGTTGGTTGGTTGATTGAGCTGACTGAGGGTTAGGAACACCACTCAGAGGCTCTGTGTAAGACTAGGTTCCTCCACTCCTTGTTTATAGAGCAAAATGGGTGATGAAAAGAGAAACATTGGTCTTGGAGTATAGTTTTCATTTTCAGAGCTAGAGTAGCAAAAAGAAAGTTACAGCCAATTTTTGCCTCCAAAGAGCAATCTCAGATAGCGAGACAAGGAAAAGAGTGATTTGCTGTGCAATTATTTCATGTGGACAGGTATTCTTTGGAGCATTGCTGGAAGACTTTCTCATAGGTCTGTATTTGATGTGGGCACAGAAATGTGTTTTTTCCTATATCATTTGTCAGCCAAAATAAAAAAGATGTAGTTGGCTTTCTGAAAGGTAGTTGTATGATGAGTACAGAACATTTTCACACTTTTGGTTACTTTGATTTTGATGAAAGATTCATAAAATGAATACCAAGGCTATTTAGGGCAGAGTTTTTTAAAAAGACATCCACCAAATGTTATATGTGAGCACACCTGAAAAGGATTTTAAACTAAAATGTCAACTCAATACTATTCTTAAACATATTTAATTTTTCTTAGAAAGACTGAAGAATAATAATGTTTAGGAGATCAGAAGGAAGATCTACATGAAGCCTTAGTTAACTTTTTTACCTGGTCGGATTTCAGAATTGTTTGAGATGAGGGAGAAAACTGCCAATGACTTTGAGCATAAGTAATCAAAATAAGAAACTATTTACCTGGTTCTGTTTTATTATTGCACACTGTAGTAAACCAAAGCTGACTGCCAATGAGATTACTTGTATTTTATAGCCAGTTCGCTTTCTAAGAAACTCTTTTCTTTGTTCTCTCATGCATTAATGTCTGCTATAGGAGACACTATAGAAATCAATCTATGCAAAACAGCACAGTGGACTTAAGATTGAAAAGCTACCAGCCAGAAACATTAAGATACCTTGAATTGATGAGGACCATTTAAGACCTAATTTATGGTAGTAAGAGTTAGAAAACTCTGGTCTAAGTGTGTGTGCCCTTAGTAGTTTTCTTCCACCAGTGCCTTCTCTGATAGTAACCATGATCTTTTACTGCTGGTCTCTCAATGACAGAAAACGATCTTTTGGGGTTTTTTTTTAATTTTTTTTTTTTTTTACAGCTAGTCTATTTAGAAGATTTGCAAAGACCTTCACCCAACTTTATCTTATCTTAGCCACTGAGTGTTTCATAGTCTTTCACGTGTGTATTTGCCATCCTTATAGTAACCCTCTACTTAGAACTATGGCGTTTTTTTTTTTTTTCTCAAGTTTTGGGAGTTTCTAGGTGTACTGGATACATGAATGATCAGATCCAAAATCTGCAGGAATTTTCTGCCAGTAAATGTGATGCTTTCTAACTTCCTTTGTGTATAATTGCATTTTCATATAATAGCTATTCCTCTTGTCCAAAGAACTTCTTATAGAATAAATTCAGGCAATAAATTTCATTAGTTTCTTTTTGTGTAGGAAAATCCTTTTTTCTTTGCTCATCTTAAAAAGTTATTTTTACAGGGTTTTGAACTCTGTATGATGTTCTCAGACACTTTCCTAACACTTCAGATTTTCAAAGAGGCCTTTCCAGTTTTCTGATCTACTGGGTTCTGGTGGGGGAATCTACTATAATGCTCACCTTTCTTTTTCTGTATATTGCTTTCAAATTTTCATGTTAGGATTTTTTTGCAGTGCTCTTATTACTGCATTTAAAGGTGTGTGTGTGTGTGTGTGTGTGTGTGTGTGTGTGTGTGTGTGTGTGTGTGTTTTAATATTCCTCAGTTTTCTCTGGCCATCATGGTTCAGTATTTGATTTATTTATTTATTTTGGAAAATGCTTAGCTAGCTCTTTTCAATGTGTGCTAGCATACTGAGTTTTGTAAAAGTGAAGCATCCATTTTAGAAATTGAATGATTCATCAATTATCTTCAGGGGGCAATGCTCTATTTGAGTACATATATGTGTCTGCATTTCACATAGCTATCTATTGCACAAAATACCATTTATTTTAACTTCCAAAGCACAGGAGATACACTGTGTAACTGAAATTGGCTTATCAGTGCCAATGGAGGTCTATATATTTAAATTGTATTTTCTGTTTTGCAAACAAGTTTTGCAAAGCTTTTTTTTCTCCCACATTTTATTTTTTGAAAGCTTTTTAATTTTATATGTACCACAAAGAGATCTCTCATCTTTTTGTATGTTTAAAAGGCCAAAATGCAGGCGCCGAGCCAATGAAGTAAAAGAGGCATCAGAGGTACAAAGATCTTACCTTCATCTAAACATAGTTCATTAATTTTCTTCTCTAGATCTGGTTAAGTTCACAGACTTTCCAGATCATTTGCAACTGATGGGGAATGACCTCACCAGAAGAGGAGGGCATATAGTCTGGCAGATAAAAAGTAACCATTTTGCAAATGGGAGACTTATCCCTCCCTCACCACCATCTTCTACTTTTATTCCATCTACCTTTGAATATATAACAAGACTCTAATTTAACAGGTTTTTATCTCTGGCCAGGGGGTGACATCCAATACCCATCAGGATGGAGCCAAGGGCATTGCAGGAGCAGCAAAACCGAAAAAAAAATTAACAAACCATAATTCAGAACATCAGAGACTCTATATCAACCACCTGGAACTGGGCCAGCCTAATCTCTCCCCATCCTGAAACTCAGGGAAATTTGCGGAAGAGGGGGCGGGTAAGATTGTAAGAGCACAAGGATGGGAGGAGTAATGATATGCAAGATACTCCACACAAGTTAGGGCTGTAGCAATCATAATAGGACTTTGCATGACCTGCGCTATGTCCAACACATTACTGACCCCACAAAGTCTAGCATGGACTAAAGGCACTAAGATCCTTGGACGCTTGGGATTGACAACCACAGTAGTGTTCCTATGCTTAAGGGGAACACAGGAAAGGGTTCTGGGAAATGTCCCTGAGTCCTTGCACCTCATCTGAAAGGAGGACCCAGAGGAGAGTTTGACATTAAAGGATGCTCCGGGGATGGGAGGGGGAGGCACTGGGGGATGGGGAAGGAGGGCAGAGAGGAGGGGGGAAGCAGAGGGGTGGGGGGGTAGAGGAAGGGAGGGACCGGTGTACCTGTTAAATTTGCATGATCGTAAATAAAAAAAAAATTCAGCTCTCCAAAAGAGACTGTGTGGCTCTCAACCATATTTAGAATCTGGTCTTTTAGGAAAAGGTTTCTAATCTCTGTTTTAGTCAAAAGACAAAGAAAGATAAGAATAAATTTATACATGACCACAGTCTGTTACATGACTCATTGTATTTCCACAGCACAGTTGTTGCTATGTGAAAATTGCTTATTTATATTTAAATTCCTTACAAGTTCCCAAGTGACCATGAGAGGCTCACAGGAAATTTGAATAGCCTTTTCCATGGGATTGGAAAATCTCTTCAAGTCTCTTTTCTGCTTTCATTCTCCATTAGTCTTGGAATAAAAACCAAGCAGAATTAAGGGCCAACCAATTTGGCTTTTAAGATTAAAAAATGAGAGGGATTTGAGAAAGAAAGAGAAAGAATTAGAAGTTTTATCTCAGTATGAAATCAAGAAGCAAAGGAGGGAAAGCTATATAATCCTTGAATGAATGTATTAATTTGGCAGTGTCTTTATCAGAATGTAGTCAATGATTTAAAATAAAAAGCATTTTATTTCTCGATAAAGAAATGCTGAGAGAATATTCATTACACTTTTGTCTTTAAAATGTATTTATGAAATGTATTGGAAGGTTAGTTATGAGATGTTCCATTTTTTATTTTATTCATACATAAGGAGGAAGAGAAAGGGGAGAGAGACAGAGAGAGAGAGAAAGAAAATTGTATTTTGAAGTAAAGACCATGTGATTACCATCTGGGATTTGTTCTTTCTGTCAAAAGCAGTCCGCAATCAATGAGCTTTGTAGAAACCACTATTGTTTTCAAAACTGTTTGTGTTTTCTGCATGTCTTGGAGTTGCTCAGATGTCTAATTCAGCAGAAGTAGCAGGTGTTTTTTTTTCATAGTTTTTAAAAACATAGCTAAAAGATTAACTGCGAATCAGTGTCACACCACAAAATTAACTTAAACAAATACGTTTGCCCAGGGTTGTTTCCTAGACTTCTATGACAGATAGATGTATTCCAAACATTTCACATTGGCCACTACATTTTGTTCCAGGTAGGTGTACATGTATTTGAATTGGACTTGTGTACACATAGGTTATGGTAATTTCCATCAAAGAGAATATTGATGTAAATACTTTTTTGTGCTTAAGACAGCAAATGTTATGAATAAAAGAGGCATTGTGTAAGATTAAACTAAAAAGAATATGAGTTTATTAACAGACTAGAAATATAATTCTTCAATTCATAAGAATCAGAGAAACTGTCAGTACCTTAATAATTCCTCAACTTGATTCCACAAACCTAATAGAAGACAAAATAATTTTATTTCAAGTACTTACCCCTGAATGGTAGTTTATTTGGCAAAAATAAGTTTTCTGAGAAGAAAAATCAATGAGGATGGATAACTGAGTAATCAATGCTGCAAACAAGTGGTGTTTGTCCACACTAGAATCTTGTGAAGATCTCTATAGATGATAAAACTCTCCATCTATGTGACAGAGAATGAAGATGTTGCTGGTGGTTCCCATCCTGGAAAGATATATCTCATGTACTTATATCTTGTACCCCTAGATTTACTGAACAAATTCCCATAGGTGCCCCCATGCCTGTGGTTTGTGAAAGTTGAAAACACAAAGTGAGAGGCATAGTATACAGCAGATAATTGATGCTTTCAATTTGTACTTGTGAAGACACTGGCTATTAGAACAAGAACTGGACTGAAAGGTGTACTCTAACACTAGATCAGTGCACTTGAATCACACATTACTTTTGTTGACAATTTGTTAGTAACTCCCAAACTTATTGACTTGAAAGAGCAGGCCCTATCTCCACATCTGTAAGCCAGGAGTGCTGATACAGCTTTGTCAACTTGTTGGCTGATATAGCTTTATCAACTTTTCTTTGGAAGCTGCATTTGGGATCTTAGTCAAAGCCTCAGTTATCAAAAGGCTCTACTCAGACAGCACCTTCTTCCAAACTCACTCAATTGGTTGTTGGCAAAATATGGTGCATAACATGGAAAAATAGGATTTTTTTCTAAATCTATGTTACTATTATTATTATTATTATTATTATGTGTGTACATGTGCACGTGTGCATGCACATGCCTGTGTGTGCACTTGTGGAGGATCTAGGATCCAAACTCAGGTCTTTTTGCTTGCAAGGCAACTGTTTTAACTCCTGAGCCATCTTCCCAGCCCACTTCTTAACTTTCTAAGGCAAATGTGAGCATGCCATATCTCTATTAGCAGGTGTTTTAGAGTAGAATCAACTATAGCCATCAAGCTGAAAGCTTTGATGTAGTTGCAAAGAAGGATATTCATGATACTTAGGAAAACATATTACAAAATAGCATGTAGAAATTGTTCATAGTTCAAGATAAAATGTGAACATTGCAAAATAACATTGGTAATGATGAAGCATATTTTTAGCTCTTTCTTAAAAGTTCTAAATCTTCTGATATATTTTTACATTTTTGATTCACTCATATAATCATAACAAAGATTATATTGAAATAAATTGCTGCTGCCTAACTGTTGCTTCATGATGTGTATAGATTTCAACTTCCTCATCTAGGCAAGAGGTATACTTCCTTTATTTGTGCTTCTGCCTATCCCTAGTCATAACTTTCAGAATTCTCCTTCTCTACCCACTACTTTCTGGGAAACAGAATTATTTCCTAAATATCCCACTCACTCTTTCTGGTATGTTCCCCCTCCCCTGCCTCCTAGTGGATTCATATTTGTTCTTGAATGCTCATTCCCCGAACTCAGCACTCTCAGAAGTATTTCTGACTCTAAAGTGCTCATCCTGAGTCCTTAGACCAGAATATGTTTTCTACATATACTGATATTTTAGTCTTTTACCTCTTGATAGATAAGAATCACAGGAACCTGCTTCTAAAAGTTTCCTCTGCAATTGGAGAGCCTTGGTGCTCAAATGTTTGTTAGTTTGTTTCTATTTCTTTGCTATCATATTTAGAACCAGTTAGCTCTAGAGATATGAACAAGATTGAAACACAAAGTATAAATTCAAAGGTGTAAATAGTTTCTTATTTTTCTGAATTGTATTTATCGAATTTATTAACTACAATTCAAAATATATTTTTACAAGTAAAAATAAATAGTAAAGAAGGGGAAAAATATAAGGCCAAGTAGATTTGATTTTTGATCCAATGGTGATTTTCAAGTCTTCCTCTACTCTGAAATTTTCTTTTCATTTAATAAATCTGGATATGTATCTGTAAACATACAATTTAAATTGTAGCTAATTTCCTCATGAGAAACTGAAGACATGAAGTAAGGAACTGGAGTCTGTTTAGCTAAACCAAGCTGACAGTTCTGGTCTGATCCCAAAATCTTAAAGGCCACAAAGATACAGAAAACAGTTCCACTTGTAGCTCAGACCATGAGTAAGTTTGCCAAGCTACACGTTAACAGCAAACTCCACTGGGTTTATAAATTGCCTCAGCTTGAAACATGCTGGCTTCAGCTTTATTCCTAGTCTATTCACACTTCAATGCCATGTTTTAGAATAATTCAAAATACCATGACTAAGAAGAACGATGTGGTCCATATAGTGGTTCACTGGAAAATAACATTTCCCGAATGACGCCATGGTGCCTTTGTTTTCATTTTACTTCTGCTCAGAGCATAACATTGAGTAGAAACCCAGAATCTGTGTCCATTGTCCTATCATTTAAAATTGATTTTTACTTAGACCTTTAATCAGAACTGAAAGCTTTTAGAACTTCTCCAATTGCAAAAACAAAACACAACTTTGTATTGTTTCACATTTTTAAGCTTAAATGGAGCTTCTAATGTGAAGTGTCTAGGTTGTCCAATGGCAATCAGTATTGGACAGTGGTTAACTAGACCTGAATGTAGAGACACATCAATCAACTCAAAGCAAAATTTCAGGGAAATGAAGCACTTCTTTTATTAACAGCTAAGTGCCAATAAAAATGAAAAATCAGAAGAAAAATGTATCCAAAGGAAATTGTGTGTGCCTAAAACAATCACTGGGGACAAATGGACTATCTGCTAAATCATATTGTCATTTCTATACAAGCCTCTCCATTAGGAATGAAAAATAGTCCAATTATACTAAACCTTGTCTTGGAAAGTTTTAACACCTGTGCTAGTATTTTCCTATAACCTGACCCATTCTCTGCTATTTTCACCCTACTGTGGATGTAAGACATTGGATTCTAGGCACACTGTCCCCTGGGCTCCCTGGTGTGTGGCCTTGGCTTGATGACATGCATTAAGAAGAACTAGGAATTAGACAAGAGAGGGAGAGAATAAGACGTTTCATCCTTGAACACTTTGGATATGCTTTACAGCTTCGAGCGCACTCCTCTAGCACTAGCATTTTGCCATAGCTCTTCCTCCATGACTCTTATCCTCCTGTGCCCCTTGCAGCCAAGGCTGGACAATGACTTCCCATGTTCTTAACATTCACAGGGTTCCAACATCTCTTGGCGTTGCCTACACATTGGTCAATTGTTCTTTTATTAAAGTCCATTTTATTATGTGTTTTGAATTCTATTTCCCAATGGAAAAGCATTTATACAGTTCCCCGAACACTGAACAGCAAATTTACACTAAATTATAGTTTGAATGTGACGTGTTCTACGCTCATGTGTTTGAGCCCTTGGCCCCAGATGATGGTGGAATCTTTGAGTAAAATACCTTGCTAACTGATATAGTCCACTGGGAACATGCCTTAAGGATTTGAGCCTGGTCTCACTGTGTGTCTGACCTATCTGTTTCTTGACTCAGCAGGGTGTAAGCATACTGAACTGCCATGGGTGGACATTGTGACTCCAGCCACCAAACAGTACATGACAGATGGATTGAATTCTCTGAACCATGAGCCAAATTAAACTTTGTCTCCTGTAAGTTTGTTGTGTGAGGTATTTGGACACAGCAAATAAGAGTAACTACTATACTCATGAAGCAAAAAAAAAGAAGCAAAAAACTAGTCCTTTTGTAAGCTTTTAGTTTGTGTGTTGGAAGATTTGTTTTAGTACCTCTGGGTGGTTGATTTCTTGAAGAAATTTGCTTTGACATTGAGAGAAAATATGCTTGTTGACTGTAAACACTGCTATACCTCTGTGCATTAGACTTTCCCAACTTACCCTTCCTGAACTCTTCACTCTTTAATAACTGATTATATTGCTTCCCAGAACACGAAACCACAAGCTTGCCTAGCCCCAAAGCTAATCTTGTGTGCATGAGGGTGGAGCAGTGATTGTTTAAAAGTATCAGGAGGGGGGCTGGAGAGGTGGCTCAGGGGTTAAGCCTCCGCCTTGCAGGCGGAAGGTCCTGAGTTCAGATCCCAGATCCCACGTATAGACGCCAGGCGGAAGCGGGGGCGGCCTGCGCTTCTGGTCCTGGTAGGGCGGAGCCTGTGAATCCCGGGGCAGAAGGAGGTGGAGGCGCCCAGGGTGGTTCGCGAATTCGTCCGTGGTTCTACACATACACAGACACACACACACAGACACGCGCGCACGCACATACACACGCATATGCACACAGTTGAATAAATAATAATAATAATAATAAAAATTTTAAAAAAGTATCAGGAGGGCATGGTTTCATGCATCCACATGTAGGGCTTGTGTGGGGAAGACATTGTTCTTGTACAGATAGGGCTTGTGTGAGAGACATCTTTAGGAGGTGACATGACAAATTGCCAGGTTAAGGAAAAATGTGCTTTGAAACAGTTTTTAATTGATCATTTATTGCAATAGAAATATCTATGTATTTTATACTTCAATTTTTATAATATAGTTTAGTAATTTTGATATATAGTCTAGCAAGTAGCCATAAAAATAATGAAGCAGCATTATATACATTTATTGGGAAGATACTCAGTTCATACTGTTAGAGTTTTTAAAATTTACAAAGTATTGCATAAGCTTTATACTTGCATATAAGAAAAAAAAAACTGTACCTGGAAATATATTCCAGGTACAGTTACTCATGATTGTTTCTAGATGTTGCCACAGAGGAGCCTGCAAGACTTGGGAGATTTTGTTCAGTACTTCACACTTTCTATATTATTTTGGTGTATTCGTGTCTTTAAGTTTAAATTCCCTGGTTCTTGAGGGTTAGAGAATAGGGTGTCCCGCTTGTGATGTATTCTCTGCCCACTACTATCTAATGGTTGCAAAGAAGCTTCTGGGGTAGAGTGTGCAAACTGCACAAAACTGCACAAATCTGCTGGTTTAGTGTTAGAACTCACATGCAAGCAAGAATATGCGGCATTTGTCTTTCTGGGTCTGAATTTTCTCAGCATAATTTTCCCACCATAATTTTCTCAATGGCTGAATAATAATATATTGTGTGCATGTATCATACTTTTATTATCCATTCATCAGTTGATAGACATGTAGGCTTATTCCATTTCCTTGCTATTATGAATAGGACCACAGTGAACATAAGTGTGCATATATCGCTATGTTGAGTTCTGAGTCCTTTGGGAATATGGCTAGAAGTTGTATAGATACGTTACTTGGTAATATGACTTTTTTCAGAAACCTACATGCTTTCCAGAGTGGCTACATAGTATACAATCCCCCAACAATCCCACCAATAGTGAATAAGGATTTTCCTTTCCCTGCATCCTCTCCAGAATTTGTTGCTATTTGTTTTTTCAGTCTTTGCCATTCTGACAATGTTAAGATGGAATCTCATAGTAACTTCGCATTTGCATTTACTTAATTATTAAGGATGCTGAACATTTTTGGTATTTCTGAGAAATATTCATGTCTTCTTTTCAGAAATGTGTTTATATCAGTGACCCATTTTTAGCTGGCTCATTTTCTCTGCTGATGTTTAATTTTTTGACTTCTTTATATACTCCAGACATTAATCTTCAGAAAAATGTATAGCTGGCCAATATTCTCTTCCATTCTGTAGACTGCCTTCTTTACTCAGCTAACAATTTCTTTTGCCAAACAGAAAGTTTAATTTTATGACGACCTTCTTGTTAATAGTTATCCTTGATTCCTGTGCAAATGGAGTTCTATTCAGCAAGTCCTTACCTATCTCTCTCTTGAAACAAACTCTTTTTTCTATAAGTTTCAGTTGCAGGTTTAGCATTGAGGTCTTTGATTCTCTTGGAATTGATTTTTGTACAAAGTGTGGATATCCAGAAAAAATGTGCTATGAAACATCAATATTTGAAATTTTAAGTGAAATTTTAAAGGACAGAAACTATTGTTGATGTAAAATCTATACAATGGCTATACTTCACAGAAGAAAACTGAGGGTCTGAAAAAGTGACTCCCCCAAGTTAACAAAACTCCTCAGTGTGGACCCAGAACTCACACTCAGACTTGAAATCTGTAAAGTTTCTTATGTCAAAACACTAGTAAATATGACACACTGTGTTCTTATATATGAATTATAATGTGAACAAAATAATTTGTGAAATTTTATAGTAAAAATTTATGTCTAAAGAGAAAATCACTAGGAACTATTATTTCATCCAGTTATTAGATATCACAACTACCATGGGTAGATGAAATCTTAGCTTTGTAGTCTTTCTGTGGTGTAAACGAATTTCTGTTGATTCAAGTTTCAGTTATGCAAAATAGAGAGAAAGCAAAAAAGGAACAAAGAGGAGAAAAATACTTTCTTAGATTAAACTTTGTGGCAAAAAAAAGACTGTCTACAGCTTAAATTCTCTATAATCCTATCTGCCAAGTGGTAGACATTGTCACTCATTCATGATGAAATGCTGCGATTCTTTGAGACCAAAATGTTCCCAGCTCATTTAACATGACCTCAAAATAAAAACCAATTTTCAGTCATCCTTCAATCTAAAGTGCAAAGAAGTATATATGCACAGCCATAAATCTTTCTTTTCATTTATTTATGAAGGTATCATATCTATTTGTGGAGAACCTAGACCTGCTTTCTATTTTAATATGCTCCCTCTGGGTCTGAATCAGTTCCATACATTGAGGAGTCACAGATTAGAATCACACAGCCTGTACTAGCTGTCTTTCTTGACACTTCCAACAGCCATGTAACTTAAGGAAAATACAAAGATTTTTCTGAGTGGCAGTTGCCTATCTTGTCAGACAAATGCAGGTGCTAATTACAGTGT
Source organism: Typhlomys cinereus (assembly GCA_023101885.1). Classification (NCBI taxonomy): domain Eukaryota; kingdom Metazoa; phylum Chordata; class Mammalia; order Rodentia; family Platacanthomyidae; genus Typhlomys; species Typhlomys cinereus. Next base: position 6,474,751 of record JALPQD010000059.1, on the reverse strand, counting down.
CTGCTTTGAGAATGCTGTGATGAGTTTTTTAAAAAGTATTATCCTTAGCACAATGTCTGGAGCATAGGAGAACTATAATTAGTGAACCATAGATTCACTTATTATTATAGATTATAGTCATAATCTTCTATTTTGTCATTTCTTAATTTTTCAGTTAATAAGATAGAATTAAAATCATTGCCCTAGCAAATTTATTTCTTTAGTAATATGGCACCATGCAGAGAATTAATAATGAATTATTCAACTTAGAATTCCTAGTTACTTCTGCACAGGTAATAATGGTAATTAATAGCCAGAATTGGTTGTTTATGTTATTTTTTATTATATCAAAAAACTAAAAGCACATTGAAAGTGTCGTCCATGAGGAAATGCCTTACCATCTGTGTGACTATGAAAGTGTTACTTTTCCCCCTGAAATGAATTCCACAGTTTATTTTCAGCAATTATTGGGAGTTTTAAGGAGTAAAAAGAATATTGTTTAGAAAGGAAAATATTGACCTAGAAGACTGGAGAGCATTCCTATGTAATTCAGCTCTGTATTCATTCTATCTTCACATTTTACATATAGAAAATTAAAAAATGGCTTTGTCATAGGTTGTGGTATATATGCACAATGCATATATTCGTAAGTGCACATATGGAGGTTAAAAGAGAACTCCATCCATCCTGCTTTAGCTCTATCACCTTCTGTTTTATTGCCCTAAGACAGGGTTAGTCACTGTACTTGGTGCTAGGCTGGTGACCAATAAACCCAAACAATCCTCCTGTCTGAAGTGCTAGGCTTTCAAGGGCATGTGAGAAACATGCCAGACTTATCACTTGGGTGCTGAGATCTAAACTCAGGTCCTCATGATTGTGCAGCAAGTACCTTTATCCACTGTACCTCTCTAGTCTCTTGTGTGTGAGTTTAAATGACTTTTCATCAGAATGATTTGCTTCTTGCATTTCAAATAGATTAGGCAAAAATCAAAAGACTCCTTCATCGAAGATACAAATATTTTTTAGAAATGCTAGGGCATTTCAAGTAGATAAGGCAAAAATCAAATGACTCCTTCATCTAAGATACAAATATTTTTTAGATAATGAAGGTCATGTCTTAGTTAATAAGTACCATGGACTTCTTATCTTTTCAGAACTCTTCAAAAAATAAAAATAGCAACTGGGTGTCATGGCACATGCCTGTAATCTCTGTGCTCAGAAGGCTGAGGCAGGAGGATTGCTATCTTGAAGCTTCTTCACCTGAGGCTAGCCTGGGCTGCATAGGAAGACCCTTGTCTAAAGAAATCCAGTGGCAAGACCAAGCTAATAATACATTAGCTAATATGTATGTAGAGGAAATGAATGTCTAATATGAGTAAAACTGGTTGATCTACCATTGCTTAAAATTTTTAGAGAACTATATTAACAATCTTCATTGTTTGCATTTCTTATTCCTCTTGATGCTCTTGATTTGACCCTGCCTCACTGGATATTGCATTTCCTTCATGTAGCTCTAACAAAATACCTGGAAAGGAATGACTTTTAATGAACAGAAATTTTTCTCGCTGGAGAAAGTTACAAAATCTAGACCTATGTTGCATTGAGTATCTGGTAAGCTGCTCTCAATTTCCAAGAATGTGCCTTATTATATTCTCTGGAAGGATGTTGTATCTTCAAAAGATGGAAAGGATGGGATCAAAGGGCTAAAAAAGAGATTATGCTAATTTCCTTCATCTCTTTTATAAAATTGACTGACTTCTGAAAGCCTTTACTTTTTAATACTGTTACAGTGGAGATTAATTTTCAGCATGAACTATGGAAGAGACTCATTTAAATTTTAACAATGTGTTTTGGACTAGCATGGGTTTTTGCATACAGAGCAGGTTGAAATTCCTAAGTTCTGTAGAGTGATTTGATCTTTCCAAAGTTATATAATTTTAAATCTAAACTTCCAATAGAGAATAAATTGTGAGCTCCATAATGTATTGTTACATGTACTGGTAAGAACTAAAATTTAGAAAATACAAGAAAATGCTTACTTCATCACAACATGAATATCACACATAGTTTTCACTACAAGTGTGAAAAATGAGTGGAGTAGGGTGTAAGATATTAATACAAAATAAATGTTACTCTACAAAACCTAAAATACTAGCCAGCATGAGGATGAGTGATGATTAACCCAGCTGATGATGCCAAGCAGAGAGCAAAGAAGTAAGGAAGCAAGATTTTTAACTGCCGAGTCTTGCCTGAGTTTCCTTACATACTCAGCACCTCACTGATTCTTCAGATATAACTTTAGTGTTTAACCAGTTTTTTTTCTGTGTCTGTTCTCTTCCTAACTTATATCAGTACGGTATTTGGATAAAGTCTGTTCACCTCCTGATTATAAATTTATCAAGGCAGTGCTGTTTGCCCATGATAATCTTTACCCTCTTTCTTAAGGAACTGAAAAGATTGTTTGACTCTTTTCATGTGTTAATGATACCACTAAACTCAATAAAGTGCTTTCAGTAATTAGACTCTATGATAGACCTGGATTTTTTTCCAGTGCCCAGTCAATTAGTGGCTGATAAGACATTCCCCAAAGTAGTTATGACAGCCTGGGTAAATGCAATCTGGGGACATTGTGTATCAACATTGCAGATGAAAGAGAAGTTTCATTCAAGAGCACAGAAAAATGCATATGTAGAAATGGATGTAAGATGTTCCACTAACAATGTAATTAAATAGGTTTGCTATAAACTTTCAGAAATAGGGCATTAGTGCTTGGCACATCCACCTTTATATATAGGAAAGAAAAAGACATTAGGTTTCATTATATAGCTTTCTATTAAAGACATCACCATCACCTTGCACCCACTCATTGTGGGCTAAGGCTTCCACATTGCCAGAGCAAAGCAGTTTTGATGGGTGTTCATGCTTCACAAGCCAGATTTCTTGTAGATCAATTTTTTTTCCACATTGTCCAGTGACTGAATTGAAATTCTTTGCAACAAGGCTCACCAAGCAATTTAGGATGACCCTTTCTGTGTTCTGGTTTGTGGAATAAACTCTAATAAAATTCACATTCCGAAGACCTGTGGTTGCCTGTGAAACTATTTCATCTAACAATGGATTAGCTAACATGGGCTACCAGCTGGTTAAACACTGGTGTGTATTGAAATTCTGTCATTAATAGAAGTTGTCAGACAGTTCATGAAGATACCAATCACTATAATGGGATGATGCCCACAAATAATTGAAAATATTCTAAGAGTTTAAAAGTGAAGGTGACACCAAGTCTCTCACATTTCTAAAGTGCCTTGCATTTGCAGATGGATTTTCTAAACAGTCATTTTCCACTCTTTTTAGTTGTATATCCAACGACATGATATCCTGTTACAAAAGTAACCTGGTCCTCTGTAGATACAATGGTGTTTTGTTAGGAGCACCAGACCAAATTTCCCAAGAGACTACCTCATTGTTTCTATTTAAGTCACACTGACAGGGGCTTAGAAAGTATATACTCAGTAGTGGTCGTCCCTCTCTTCACATGTTAGCGGTCTCCCATGACTAACCTTTTAGGTTATAAAGCAAAATGTATATTGGAAACTCATTGTTTGTTTTTCCTGGAGTGTTCCATAAAACGTCAGAATTTTTGAAGAGGTTCTCCTTGAATTGAACTCCTGAGGTTGGAGATTTCTCATGTTGATTTAAGAGTTTGAAATCCTGGAGTGTTTCCATAAAGCAAGGATTTACAGTTCATAAAAATAATGACAAAAGTGTGAAGATACATTTTTGTACTTGAAAAACTATTAGAATAAAGGCACTTTTCATGAGAAATGCAAGAGCTGTCATTTCCATCAGGCAGTGGTCTATCCTGACCATGTGCAATTTTTTTTTATTGCCATTTGTTTAAGACAGTCCTCTTCCCTGCTCCAGGGGAAGCTACTTCCTCCCGAGAGAGGTGCACAGATGGAAAAAGAAATTGGACACTGGATATTTAGATGAGTAACAAGCATAAAGAAACGACAGGAAAAGATGCTGAAAGGCGGAACACATTCCTTCTGTTTGCACGATATTTAGTTTCTAGAGTACTGCAGCTGTTCCATTCACTCAGATCACTGACTACAGTCTTTCTCACATAAGGCAACAAATGACCTGGTTACTAATTGATGCTAAATTATCTTCTATGTATATCTGGGAAAAGAAAAACATGCCACACTCTGGTCTTTTACAATGTTAAGGCAAGCGATAAGGAAACTATGTCATAGTGGACCTTTAGTCGATGATAGAAGTGGTGTGACACCAACAGTTATTCAGCTCAGCAGTAAAAGGACGAGTTTGAAAAGGAGCTGTTGATTCATGAGTCTGGGGAAAATCTCTGGACTTTCTTTCAATTTAGCTGTGAATTGAATTGACATGATTTTCAAGCTTATGATAAAAATTGAAGCTTATCCTGAGGTTAAAGAAGGGACAGCCTTTCAGATTCATTTTCATTATCCCAATTCTTAGATTCTTAGAAAGGCAGAAATATGACTCTGCTCTGATCATCTCCATAGCAGTTCAGTAACTTAGAGGAGAGAGAGCGTGTCTTGAGCACCACATATCCAACCCCTTTGATGTAAGTGTTTGTTGGTGAAATAGCATGATATTACAAGAAGAACAGCAAACCATGAGGCAGAGGAACTAAGTTTTAATCTTGGATTCATGATGTGGTATACTCTGAGACTCAAAGAGAGTGTTGTTTATACTTACTCTGATACAACAGGCATAAGCCAGGAGGACTATCTTGGGAAAACTGGACTGGGTGGTCAAATATGTTATTTTAACTTTCCCTTAGACATGAGCAAATGTCTGGCTCACCCTGAATAGGGCACCACAACCAATCAAAGTCACAATTCTAAGATCAACTTGGTGAGCCAATGAGTTCATAGAGGCTACTTTATAGGAGTATGGGTAGGGGGCTAATAGGCGTATGCGTGAACAGGGATAACCGAAAGGCAGCTCATCACCAAAAAGCCTGTCCCAACCTGTATGACAACTCACACCACTGCATTCCTGGTACTCTCTGCTGGCTTCCAGGTGGCTTGACATTCAGAGAGTTTTCTTTTGGCAGAACATATGGTAGAAGAGTGTTTGCTCCCCAGTGGCCAACTGCTTGGAGAGCCCTTGCGAATCTTGTAAGTTATAGTTTTCCCTAGATTTATAAGGTTTGTTCACTTCCTGGGGCTCAGTAGTCCCCATTGCTATACAATTGCATTCTCCTACCTCACTGTGCATTTGGGTAAAATATGTCAAGAAAATTGAAGGAACAAAGTAAGAGGAGTTATTTTGGGTAAGCTATTCCTCTAAATTAATGCACTTTTTGAGAAGTAGTCTCTAATGTGAGGAGAGATATAAATTTAGGGATGTACTAGAGAATATTGTTCATCTCGATGATATAGTACGGCAGGTCTGTGTCTTGTATTTTTGGGATCTGACCTGAAATATCAAAGTCTGTTGATTTTTGGTAGTCCTCAAGGTGAAAATTCAAAGACACTTGGTCCTTGTGCTGCCATAATTTAGTGACTGTCCATCTAATTTTGTGGTTTAGCCTTAGGCTTTTCACCATATTGTTGTTTCAAGGATTGGAAGGAATCAAGATTTTTGTAGAGCCCTTGCTGCCATGCTAACAACTGCGGTCATGGTCCATGTAGTCCAAACAGATGGCTTTTAGCCGTCTGCTCATTCTTCTGGCTATGGTTCTGAGTTAAGCAACTGGAGGCCAATCATTAACAAACACCTTCTGTTGGCTTACATACCATGACCAAGCACCTTCAACTGGCATTGTGAGGTCAGACATGATGCTTAACTTCAAGATGTTTTGTCTAGGAAATTCAAGTCACAGATACTGTTATACAAGCACTTATATACATGTTAATTAAATGCTACTAATTCAAAAGCATATGACTAAGGAAGGTTTAGTTACATAGGAATCCCTTTAAATATATATTTTTTTCTTTTCTCATTGCTGTGACCAAATACTTGGCAGCATGGAAATTAAGGGAAGAAGAACTTATTTTGGAGTGCAGTTTTAGGGAAAGCATGGTAGTAGCACAAGCTGGGGTCAGTGATGTTAGAAGGTCAGGGATGTTCTTTGTATGTTCATGGACCAGGAAACATAGAGAGGAGAGAAAGTAGAGTATAGTTGTTTGCATCATGAGTCTCCCCCAGCAACCCATTTCTTCTAGTTGGGTTCTACCTCCCAAAGGTTGTAAAAACTCCCCAAACAGCATGAGCTGGGGAACAAATATTCGAGCACATGAGCATGTTGGATATGGTTCATATTTAGACCATAACAATCTTTTAAAAGTCATTAGAATATCTTTTAAGTAAAGAGCAGAGTAGTTAGGTGATCAAGCAAAGACCTGTGCATCCCCCACAACCCCCAACCTTAAAAAGGGCTGAGGGCTTGCCAGGAGGCTGATTCCACCCAACATCTGAATTTTCCTCCTCCATAGCCAGCCAGATAGGGACTAGTGTGTGTCCAGTACTAGTGTAATGTGCCAGTGAAACATTGTGGAAATAGAAGCATCTTTCTGGTCTCATGTCAATGTACTGGAAGAAGACAAATGTGTTTAGATCCTGGAAAAAAGGAGTTTGATTCTCTAGATAACTATGTGAAGAGCTACTGTGCAATAAGTTAATGTGAGAAATGCATCTGTAATTTGGTCAGACTTGAGTCATTATCTCATAGAGAAGCTAGTGCAATATTAACATTAGCTAGACACAGGGAAATTGTTAATAATTTACTGTTTCAAAAAGTATTTGAGATCATCTCAATAGAAACTAAAATAAGTAGAAGTGAGAACAAATAAGTTAAAATGTAAGGCCAAGATCAGTGGGAATTTAGAGCAGGAATAGCCAAGCTACACAGTTCTAATGTTGGGCCACAAATTTGGCTTTTCCTAGAAACTGAAGAAATACTATATTTTAAGCTAATTTATATGACTCATACTCCATTTAATGTGCTATATTATGAAGCACAGAAAAGATTTCCTGGAACTGCAACTTAAAAGAAATCTTTTTTTATGGAGTGTTGTTTGAGGAATATTGAGTACTGCAATGAGCAATGTCCTCAGTCACATCACTTGGTAAATATAGACAATGAATCTATAAATATATTTTAAGCTATTGGCACTCACTCTAGGACAACTTATGAGTATTGTAGTTTTAGCTACTTGTAGTGGTAAATGAGACCAATATTCATAGAAATTTAACTTCTAATGAGAGACAATATGTGTTAAATAGCAAATAACAATAGAGACGGTACATACTAGGGTAGACATATTAAAGCAGCATATTTTGATCTGCCTAATAAGGTTTTTCTCTCTTTCACAGATAATTCAAAGTTTAATAGCCATAATGGTTTTAGTCTTATTTTATCTAGTCTTATTTTGATAACACACATTTTTTCAGGTTAAAAAATAAGTGACTCAGCAATAGTGTTCCTATACGAAAGGGGTAACACAAAAAAAGAGCTCTAGGCAATGCTACTGAGTCCTTACACCTCATCAGAGAGAGGACCCAGAGGGAAGTTTGACATGCACACTAAAAGATGCTCCAGGAATGGGGGGGGGCGCCCACTGGGAGAAAGGAAGGGAGGAGAGTAAAGGGGGGAGGGAGCAAGGGGATCCAGGGAGGGGTGGAGGGAGGGAAGGGAATGGGTACCTATCAAGTTTCTTACGCTTTTTCAAAATTATTTTAGGTATATGAAATCACTTTATATTTCCATACATATTTTATATGCAGATTATAAAATTTCCATGCAATAAATAACCATGGAGATTCTTATCACAAGCTTGCTATACGTCTTCATTACTTAGGTTCTTAAACAATTGTTTCATATTTGGAGTGGTGCTGTGCACCTATAATTCCAATATTAGAAAAATAGAGCCAAGAGGATCACAACAGAGAGCCTAAAGGACTTGATTACCTGGCAATTCTCTTCCTTTACTTGGATGAAGTCTTGCAAGCAGGCTAAGGTGGGGCTTGTCTGGGGAACTGATTACTAGAAAGTTAAGATGAGCACTCCCTGACGCCTATCATAGCAAACATTCTGCTGAAGCAGTATTACAGAAGCTAAATACAAGGCTTAGCCAAATGAACACTAATGTTTTGTCTTCCTGTAGTTATGTATTTCAGAAAAATTAGACATGCAGCAGTTTTTATTATAAAGTCACATATATGGTTTCCTATGAGTGGAAAAAAAATAAGTGACTCGGTATTTGAGTTTCTTAGAAATTTCTGTGTGCTATTGTTAGAAACAGGTGGAGCACAAGGAGGGGTGGGCAGAGACTGCAAGAAAATCATGGACATTGGGTCACATGTCTCTGAGGCTGACTTACAATGCACCGGTGGTGATTTCCACCAGTTAATAAAGAAATAATATTCTTTATTTACAAAATTTCTGAGAAAATAGGAGGATAGAGTTTTTCCTAATTTATTTTATGAGGTTGAACTCCCTGTGTTGCTAAAAAAAAAAACTTGCAAAACCAACAAAAGGAAAGAAAACTACAGATTGTTATCTTTCTGACCTTTAAAAAAATTAAAACAAATAAACCAGCAAAGCATTAATGGATTCATGGCAAATCAAAACTTGAAATATGTAAGAAGTATAATAGATAACAACTCAGAAAACTTTAAGCCAAGAAATAAGACTAGGTGCTTATTATATTATCTCTGTGTCTATCAGTAGATGTGGCATTATTGTATTATTATAATTATTATATCTCTGTATAATATCAGTAGGCACAATATTATTGTATTCATTATTATTATTATTATATCTTTGAGCATAATATAAATAGATATGAAAAAAGACTTGATAAAACTGGACATCCAATCATTGTAGAAAATTCTTTGCAATTAGAAGATAATTTAATGTAATAGAAAAATTAAAGAAAAAAAGAACCTTCACCTAAATGTAGTGTTCAAAGTTTAAGCCTGTGTGATTTTCACCTAAGAACTGGAATATGTCAAGAATATGTGTTGTCAGCACACATGATCTACGTACTGGCAGATTCTTGGAAAATTCATTACAAGCTGTACAAATGCTGAACTTGAAAAAGAAGAGACAAGTCTCTTACTGACAAAAGATAAAGAAGATCCAAAATAGCTACTTGAAACAAGTGAGTTTCAGTCAAAAGATATGAAGTCAGCATGCAAAATTCAATTATATTTTTGTATAAACTGTAAACATTGTAAAAAGTGCTGGACTTTGACACAATCCACAGGATGAACAAATGATATATGAACCTGTTTACTGACAAGAAAAATTTTGTTTGTTTTGCTTTTTGAGACAGGTCCTTCCTCTCTAGCTGAAGCTGGTTCAGAATTTGCTCAGCCCCTTCCTTTTTTGATGAACAAGTCAAAGTCCAGAGAATCTACACCACAAGTCAATACAGAACACACACTGGTGTCAGATCCTGCCTCACAGCTCCAACAATGGAACCATTTGGTTGGGTTCCTGTAAAATTCTCTTTACCATATATGTGACTTTATAATAAAAACTGCTGCATGTCTAATTTTTCTGAAATACATAACTACAGGAAGACAAAACATAAGTGTTCATTTGGCTAAGCCTTGTATTTAGCTTCTGTAATACTGCTTCAGCAGAATGTTTGCTATGATAGGCGTCAGGGAGTGCTCATCTTAACTTTCTAGTAATCAGTTCCCCAGACAAGCCCCACCTTAGCCTGCTTGCAAGACTTCATCCAAGTGAAGGAAGAGAATTGCCAGGTAATCAAGTTCTCTGTTGTGATCCTCTCGGCTCTATTTTTCTAATATTGGAATTATAGGTGCACAGCACCACTCCAAATATGAAACAATTGTTTAAGAACCTAAGTAATGAAGACGAATAGCAAGCTTGTGATAAGAATCTCCATGGTTATTTATTGCATGGAAATTTTATAATCTGCATATAAAATATGTATGGAAATATAAAGTGATTTCATATACCTAAAATAATTTTGAAAAAGCGTAAGAAAGTTGGAAGAGTTGCATTGAAGTTCAGAATTTCTACAAAGTTAGAGTAACCAAAACAATGTGATATTAGTGAAAGGATAGATAATGCAAATTAATAGGACATAATAGAGTCTAGATAAGGTTTTGGGCATGTGTGTGTGTGTGCGTACGTGTGCATGCATCTGTGGGTGATCTGCTGACTGATATAAATAAAAATAATTTATTAGGAAAATAGTATACTTTCAACAGGCAGTAATGGAATATTTGGATATATAAATTTTTAAAAATTCAAAATTTAAATTTTTAAAAACTCAAACCTATAAATATTAACTTGAAATGTATTCTCATCCCAAAATTAAGTGCTACATCAAAATTTCTAGAAGAAAGTATAGAAATCCTTTGTAATCTAAGAGTGGAAACTTCTTTAAGGCACAAAGTCATAAATTCTAAGATAAAATTGATAATTTGAACTTGAATAAAACTAAAGCTTTTGTCCTTCTAAAGGGATGGTTTGGAAAATGCTGGCCAAGCCACAGTCCAGAACACATTGTTTTAAGAATATATGTTTAATCAAGGACTTGTACCCAGAATATGAAGAATATTTTACCTAATAATAGCTTAAATCTCAATTTAACTTAAAAAATGGTAAAAAATGTTTAGAGAAACTTTGTCAAAGAAGAAATACAAAGCTAGAATGATCACATCAAGATATATTCTAGGCTAGCATAATAGCAATCTTGGCACACAAGAGGCTGAGGTAAGAGAATTGCTGTGATCGCAAGGTCAGCTTGGGCTCCAGCATTTAAAAAACCTCACTATCATAACCAAGTGCAAATTAGAACCACACATACCCATTTATGCATTAGAATAACTGAAGATAAAAGATTGAAAATGCCCATTGCTGGCCCCATATGGAGAAACTGCTACTCTCATACAACATTGGCAGAAATTCACAATTGGCAGTTAATTTGAATGAAGCTAGGTAATTTCTTTGTTTCTTCTCTTGGCTACCCATTTTATTATATTTTTAATTGCTGTAAACATATTCAAAGAGTATAGCAAATACAAAACAGCTTAACTCTGTTTAATTTGAAAAACTTCTAGACATTTCTAATTTTTAGTCTGCTCTTCACAGAGAAGAGTTGACTGTTTAGACATGTGTATGTGTATATGTGTGTGTGTGTGTGTGTGTGTGTGTGTGTGTGTGTGTGTGTGTATCAGAGGACATTGTGTGTCCCTATGGAGGACCAAGGGTGACTTAGGCAATCTTCCTCGATTGTTCTATGTCATTTTGCTTTGCTCTGAGATTTCCCAGATTCTACCTTGCAGAACAGGAAGTGCAGGTTGTCAGAATTTCCACCTTGCATTTAAGAGGAGAGAAAGAATGGAACTCAAGGACTCAAGACTCCAGAAGTGGAATGCAATGAGGGGCAGGTGCCCCTGCCTGGAGTTTTATCATGGGATCTGGGTCTTTATACTTGAGAGGCAGTTTTAACTCTTGAGCCTTTTCACCAGTCCCATGACTCAACAGTACATGCTTGCTGAACAAGCAAGAGAACCAAAATTCAGATTCCTAGAACTCAAGTAAATGTTGGGTGGGCATGGTGATCTGAATGCAATTCTAGCCTCAGAAGGAAGAGATTGGCAAACCCAAGAGCTAGCTGACTAGTGAGTCCAGTCTTGTGACTAGCTCTGAGTTTAATTAGAGACTGATAATTTCTCAAAAAAAAATTAAACAATAAAGTGAAAGAGCAATAGACAATGTTTCCTGATATAAACCTCAGGCCTTTATGCACACATGTACATATGCACCTGAAGGTACATACATGTATATACATACGTACACATGTGGGCATACATGCACATCACAATACCACACACACATATACGTGAAATATATAAATAAAAAGAAATGAAATTTATGGTCACATAAAGATGCAAACATAAATAGTCTCAGTATTTGCATTCATAATAACCTTAACCTATTGTGATAGAAACATAAATTGGGAGATTATCCAGAAAAGAAAATTAACATACTAGGAATACATTTGACATGAATATAGCTCAAGTACAATAATACAGGGTGAAAGAAACAAGTCAAAAAATAGTTATTCTGTGATACCATACTATGATATGGATAAGATGTACACACACACACATACACACACACACACACACACACACACACACACACACACACACACACACACACGAAGGTCATATAGTGGAATCTTGCTCCCCAGCATCACAATATTAAGGAGTTATAAAACCTTTAAGTGATGTGGAATAATGGGAGGTCATTAGGCTGCAAAGTCCATTGCCCTTGGAAGCCATTAAGGCAATTCTTATGATTTCTGGAGTTAGTCCTCTCCAGTGGGTTGTTAATAAGAGAGCAAATATTGCCTCACCCCTGCTTCCTGTCTTGACATGTAATGGTTTGCTTTTATTTGTGCTTTATGATGTCATTTGTCAAGTGGTGATATAGCCAAAGCAAGACTCTTACTAGAATAGACTTCATGATATTTGGATGCTCAGTATTTAAAATTGTGAGCTAAATAACATCCTTTATGAGTCATCTAACCTCAAGTATTTAATTATACAACTCTATAAATAGTAGGTCTATAGTGACAGAAAGCAGATCAGTTGCTTCTGTTGTTATTCACAAAAGAATGGAGATATGCAGAGAACTTTATGAGGTGGTGTCAATTAGTGGACTATAATATTGATTACAATTCCATGCACATTTGACTGCTAATTCAGTAATTTAAATAGCTAAATTTTACTTTGTATAAATTAAGTTAAAACAAGATTAAATAAATAATCAGAAATTACTAAATTCTAGCTATACATAAGAAAAAGTAATTATGGAGATTAATATACATTTTTGGCCAAAAATAAAGAAAAACTCAAAGAAAAATGGGGGTTGTTAAAAGAATAAAGGGACCAGTTTGTAGTTGAGCACATACAATTTTAGCATATGAAAATTATGATGCAATTGGATATAACTCATTGGATAAAGTAGGATGTCATTAAAATATAGAAGAAATGATGGCATTGAAATCATCAATGGATAGTAAAAGCAATATTTGAAAGATTACAACCAACAAGGTGTTTATATAGCTTTCCCCTTTACATGGCTATTTAATATAAAAATATTTAAAAATAGTATTTTTTTTACTTTACTATACTATAAAAATATTTAAAAATAGTATTTGCAATGGAGAAAACAAGACACTTTAACCATGTGACCACAGACAACATTTGGGAAATGAGAGGTATCAGAACAGACTTTGACAGATTTTTAGATGCCTTGAGGAAGATGAACTTTGAACTATGCTTGGGAGTTAGGCAGACAGAAGAAATTCTGAGGCAGAAGGCACACCAAATGCAAAAGGATGAGGCATGTAATACCTTGTGATCAAGTTTGCTATCAATGGAGTACATATAAGGGGGGAGGGACATGAGCTTACATAAAGGCCATGGTGAAATTGCAAACATTCTCAATGCCATGTGTTGATGACACTTCTGTGTGTCAAAGGTGAAAACTTTGCACAATACTCAACAGATATGTTCTTCAAAACAGATGACTGACTGTATGACTCAAAAGGCAATTTTAGATTTGGAAATGGGTTGGATATTCCTCAGAGTAGAGTGACTGATGAAGCCAGGGGATTGACACATTCACTCACATAGAGATAGGTAGAGCTAGAAAAGAAAATGATGCAAATGTTTGTAGTGTCATCAGCAGAAAGAGGAGGAACACACACATACAAACAAACAAAACACCCTCAAGGCTAACTGTTGAAAAGTCAGGAGAGAATTGGAGGGCAACAACCATGAAAGCTCATTTCATCACAAAAGAAAATGTCATGTAGAATATCTGAACTACAATGTTATATTGTCTGTCGCCTGCAGACTCCTTGCAATGTAGTTTGCTGAATTATATGTACATGTAAGCCAGTTATTTTATGTATGTTTTTATGGGCGTTCATCACATAAACAAAAAAGCAATCAACAGCAAAAACACTCATATCTGAGGAGTTTTTTTTTTTTTTTGCTTTAACTCTCTCTGGTATTGCAGATGTTTTATTCATGATTCAGAGCTTAGGTTTCCTGTTAATAGAAAACAAAACTAAATGTTTCAACTACACTACAAAGAGTCAAAAGCTGCAGCTGGATATAACTTAGTTTCAAAGGAGGAAGAGGAAAGAGCTTGGAAGCATATTTCAAACAATTCTGCAGACATGTGAAACTTCAAGATTTTAAAACAGCAGAAGAAATGAGGCTGCTGTTTGTTAGGACAGTTGGCCCACATGGCTTTATTTAAATTGCTGCATCAGGCTGTGATGTGGGGCTGAGGTTAAAAGTTTAGTCTTCAGATAAAACAGGTGATTCAGGAGGACACTGTCACAGATGAAGGGCTCAGCCAGATCCCTGTACCCAGACGATTTCTGGTTTTGACATGGAAGCTAGTTATTTATCTACTTGAAAGTGTTTGTACACACATGTCACTTCTGTGCTTTTTCTGAATCAGTTTTGGTCAGTAAAGAGCTAGTGAGTATGTGGTTTGTGTAAACTCTGTAATACATACTGCCAAAGAAGAGAAAGATGAAACAATACGGTGCCAGACTGTAAGGAACTTGCTGTCTCATGAGCACAGACATTTGCACACGCGTGTTTTTTGGTGCAGGAGAGAATTGATATCATGGTAGAGGTTGAAAAGGAGCCTTATATTACCATGTTCTTTAATAGACACAAGCAGTGCATCAGAACTCTAGGTTAGGGTTGTAATGGCAGAGAGCCTTTGAAGATAAGAGGTAGTATGTATTTGAATGTGTTCTTAGCTAAAAGATTAAATGGAGGAAACATGAGGACCAATATGATAAGCAGAATCAATTCCATTTCCCTTTACACCACTCTCAAGGAAAGGAAAAAGGAGCTTCAAGAAAGACAGGATACTTGTGGACTGAGGCCGTAATATTCTGGTATTCTGTGGGAATTTTCAGTTCCCTAATTTAGACGACTCATACATAAAGGAGGGTTCTGGAAAAGTGAGACATCTGATATTTAATAGTCAGTTAAATTGCTCTTACTCTGTGCCAGGCACTGTTCCAAATGACTTACGAACATTAACTCAATGTCCTTAATGAACACGGAAAGCCTTATTATTCCCATTCTGCAGATAAAAATTGAGACATAAAGACGTCAAATAACTCACCACAATCATTCATTTTTTTTTAACTCTCTTTCATTTTTTTTGAAAGGTCTCAGAGGTAAAACAGTCTAAAAAACTATGGTAAAGAAAGTGTAGCTCCCCAGGTGACTGACTACCCAGCCCCAAACATTGATCTTATCTTCTGTGTCTTTCTATCCATGCTTGTTCACGAGTGTGTTCCTATGTTCATTCCTTATATTCCTCAAAGTACCCCTGATAGATTTGGCAAGTGGGGTCTCTGTCCTGCCCTACACTTCAGAGGACCCTTCCTCAATTTCTCCCAGGTTTCTCTCTCTCTCTGATTTTGAGATTTGTCTGAGTCTGTTAGTGCTATTGTTGGTGTACAAAAGATTGAAAGAAGTTCCATTCTGGATGTAACATTTATGGATTAAAGAATTCAAGAAAAATACCCAAGGAAGGGCCACATTATCAGTAATAGAGGCCTGAGCCTATACTAATGCAGACACCCGAAGAGAACCCTGGATCCCACAGTCAGGCAAGGGGTGGGATAG
This sequence comes from Typhlomys cinereus, assembly GCA_023101885.1. Classification (NCBI taxonomy): domain Eukaryota; kingdom Metazoa; phylum Chordata; class Mammalia; order Rodentia; family Platacanthomyidae; genus Typhlomys; species Typhlomys cinereus. The sequence continues at coordinate 6,459,055 of JALPQD010000059.1, read as the reverse complement.
AGAGGGATGAATTGGTAAAGGGAAGGGAGGATAGGAGAATAAGTGGTGGGGAGGGAGAGGGGAAGAATGAGGGGCAGGGACAACTACTTATGATGTTTATAAAACTAGAAAAAGAAATAATGACATGTGATTGTCACCTTGACAGGGTTTAAAATCAACGGGCAAGCAAACTTCTGGGCATGTCTGGGAGGAAATTTCCAGATTAGATTAATCTGACAGGAGGTTCGAACCATTCTGTGGGTTGGGGCTGTGTGCTGCATAAAAAAGAAGGTGCACTGAGCCATGAGCATTTAACTCTCTCAGTGTCCTAACTCTGGATGCAGTGTCACCAGCTGTGTCAAGCTCCTGCCACCATGATGGTCTCTTTGGGGGCGCCAAAGCCTAAGCCTGCTCCCTTGAATATGATACAATGGCAGGTGTCTCAGACAGACAGTCGCAGGCAGAAATCTCTCTCCTTAGTAAGAGATGCATATGCCACCTGTTTTGTTTTCTCTCTGTGAAGGGCAGTACTCCCTCCTTCCCCCTAATTCCTGAGACCAGATCTGTCTTTGTTCTTCTCAGGACCAGTGACGCCAAGGTATTCTTTCTGCACTTCCTTCCCATGCATCTTGAGACCATTGAAGTATGTCATCTATGGATCACAAGGTTATGGACATTAAGTCACAATGTATAGTTAACTCTGGAAACACTATTAGCTGTCCCCATAAAATAACCAGGTTACTCTCCCTTGAGACACAACATGTCTGTCCTCATACAGCAACTAGGTGTCACATCTGCTTTTTCTTGTTAACCTAGATAAACTTTATAATGTATATGTTTAACATAATCTTATAAAGAATTAAGACATGCTGTTCCTTGGTTTTTCCCTGGTTTAAATACTTGTACTTGCTCAAATAAAGTTGGCTTGGATGGTTTGGAAAAGATATCCTTGCCCCCTCTGACCCAGGCCTGATTTTCATTCCTACTTCTCCCACTCTGGCTTTCCAAGCATTGCATGGGTTCCTGTTGGTTCATGGACCCGTGCAGGTCTCTACCCTTGAACTTGAGCCAAAAACAAAACAAAACCTCAATGACAATAACAATAACAAAAACCACTTTTTTCTTTCCTCCCATTGCTTTTGCGGGTATTTTGTCCTAACAATGCTTATCACAATTAGTATACACAATAAATTCCAAATGTAAGTTGAAAATGATGAGAACATGAATTATTGTTCACTTTTCCCTAGGAACTCGGGTTGAGTGGGACTTGTTCCTCCACAAAGGCTAAAAAAATTTTTAGGGGTTACTGGAATCCCTTACTCTTAGGAAACATAATGGATGGTTCAACATCATAAATAATTATGCAAAAGCACTAAAAAAATCCATGCTAGGAAGTCATATTGTCTGAATAAAGATTATTATGAGCCATGGCTCTGTAATTATTAATAGCATCTCTACTTTTCACTTGGTAGGAGAAATAATTTGTCAGAAACTGTACACATAACAATAAAAAGATATGGTTCAAAAATAGTACCAAAACTCTTCATTTTCATTAAGTATACAGTAAGCAAATTTATATTTAGTGACTCTATAGATTCTGAAAAACATTTCTTTGGATTTAAATCAGGCTGTCTATATGTGTCTATGTAGCAACTCTTATCCCTAGAGCAGCTATATTTGTAGTCTTTTCTCCCCAGTCCCATTACTTTATTACCTCTACCTTGGGCTATTACAATGTCTTTGCTAAGTGGGGGGATGTTAGGCTTTCTTCTCTTTAAGGTTTTTCCTTGAACACATCAGCGTACTTCCTCTGTGTGCTTTGGAGTTACTCCATTAATTTAAACCTTCACTGACTCTCTCCATTGTTCACTAGTAAGCACAGACCCCTTTTTTCATCCTGGCTAATCTAACTACAAACTGTCTTTCCAACTCCATGTCTCAGTATGTGGTGTTACCACACATTAAGCCTATAATAACACTGAGCTTTTGGCTGTTCTTCAACACGTCTGTCCCTTTCTCAGGGCTTCACATTTGTTTTTAATATCCCTGCCCCACTTCTGTCTCTTCCATTTCTCTCCATTAAAGTTATACTCAATCTTGAAGGCCTCAGATGCCTCCATTTCCCCAAGTCTTAAGTTAGAGTGTTTTTCTTTTCATCTCTGGGCTTATTTATTTAGCTGCACTTCCTTTTGAGTTTTTCAGACATTTCTTTTGTAGTTTTCCCCCCTTCTTTCTTTTTTAAATATCTTTAGAAGCTGACTTAAAGAACATGAAGACTAAAGGAGTTGGCTAGGGTTGGAGTTAAAATCAGTCAAATCATTGTACATAGTGGCAGAAACATATTTTTCCTATTTCCAACTTTTGGCATTTAGGTGATTAGTTTTATTAAAGAGAATCACACACATTAAAGAAAATTAAAAAAAAACTATGTTCATTAGTGGAAGCTGATAACAGGAATAAGCTTGTTTTCAAGATGAAAAGCCCAAAGGTTATGTTGAACAAAACTCGTTTAAACCAAGAAGTCTAGAAACCTTATTAAATACCCTGCTTCCACAAAGACATTGCAAAAACAGAACAGAGTCAGAGAAAACAGATTTTTATTTACTGCCTTTGTTGTCTTAAAAGAGCAGACACTGCCAAAACTATAGCAGTCATGCCGATCTTGGCATCTGCAATCTCTAACAGGTTTCAGATTTCCAAAAATGACTTGAAAATCACATGTCAGCAAACTGAAAAGAGTCAAGGGAAATGCTGATAGGGGGAACAAGTCAGCTTTATGTGTTCTTGAAACTCTGTGACAAAAATATGCAAAACACTAATCAGAAAGCTTGCAATCTTTCATTCTCTCTTTATGACAATGATTAAGCTCATAATGTCTTTCTGAAACTTGAGCAAAGAAAATAAGCTGGAAAATTAATACGGCAAATGGCAAACATGCCAAGGGTGTGGAATAGATGTGGAGCCAGAGCCAGAGAACATGGTATTTTGGTAAAACTGTCTCTGCACTAGCAAACTTAGGTATATTGTATTTTTGAATCTAAAACAATCTGAAGCACAGATGTGGTCATAAGGCACAGATGTGATCAGGATAGGCAGTGTGGAGTTGAAAATTCTGATACCTCTGAATTAATGCAAGTCCAGGCCACACCTATCACTCACTGTTCAGGCAGAGAAGGTTCCAGAGTGGGAATGTGACATGCTGAAGTTGACAGCCTGACTGGCCACAGGACTACAATATCACTGGGGTCTCTTAACTCCTGCTGCTCTGTCTGCTACTTTACACTGACTCTCTTTTTTCAATTTCCTTTTCTTTCAGCTTAAGTGTTGTTATATCCTCAAACCTGTATATTTGTTAGAGTTGTATCACTGTCATGGAAGAACAATTATAAAATAAAGTCGTGTGTATATATCTACAGTAAAGAAACCCAGTCTTTAAGAAGGCTTTATGGTTATGATCAGTCAGTGCAGGTCAATGGCAGTGCTCTCAAGGGGCATTTAGATTATCACATTTAGCCCAAGTGAACCAATTTTTGGGGTTCCTCAGGGTTGGCCTAAGAGAACCAGAACTATAGGACATCACCATTTCTGCCCGGCATTTTTTTGCATGGAATCCAAACAAGTCCTTTTGCTTTCATGACAAAGGGTTTAATATATGATCTATCTCCCTAGCCTGAGAACTAATGATTTTGACAACAGAAATAATACACAAAGGCTTGTTTAGGTTTTGCAGACTTATGACAGATTCTTATGTATATATACAAGCATACATAACTTATATAAGTTATGGTTGATTAAAATGAATACATACTTTACTTACTTTTATTGTGAGACCTAGTATTTTCTGAAATTGGTGGCAATCTGGTTAAGGATGCCTAGAAGCAGAGGGCCTTCACTGTTTAGATGTATCACTTTGGAATAGGTACTAATGTGGTAGAAAGAAAAAAATGCATCTATTTGTTCAAAATAACTTTGGAATTAATCTGTAAAAATAATACTTATAAACCTATGCAAGCACACCATTTGTAACAATTGGAATTTATTATTAAAATATAATTAAAAATAAACTTTAATTTTTTAATAAACTATCCCTTACAGTACTTTAGTTTCAAATTTTAAAGCAGAACTTGAGTAAGGTGGTAAAACAGAATCTTAAAGATACTTCTTCCCTTCTAACATGGTCCCTGAAATCCAGCTTCCATGCTTTCTGATGTGGACAGACTTCTCCAAAGAGGTTAGTCTACATGAGTAACAATTCTCAGAACAATATCTCCATGGCAGAAGTCCATCATAATGGTCCACATCCCTAAATTTGGAAGCTGGCCCTTCATTTAGTTTCATCCTGTTGTCATGGATTGTCAAGAATATCTATGTGCCTCAGACTTCTAGCAGATGTAGGATTGCGAGGGATGGGCTCATGTGTGCTACCTTTTCAAAACTGGGTTAGAAATGTGACCTAATGCTGCAAAAGTCTGTGTTGCTCCCAAAGAGGGAATTGTGAAATGTGCTGTGATAATGACAGTTGCCTTCCTGACACAATTGCACAATTGGCTTCTAGGACATTTTCTCCCCACCCTTCCTTCTTTTTCTTTCAGAAATTAATAAGCTACACTAGAGGGCAGACTAACCTAGACCTTCATTTTTCCCCCACAAGAATAAAATCCATTGTGTTTGTTATTATGCATTATAGAAATACAATGGTACAAGTAAATAAAATTGTAACAGTTTCACTATCAGTGATGGATATTGTGCCTTATATATGTCTTTATTTAACTTTTTCCTCAGGACTGTACTATCTTCAATACTTACACATGGAAATAAAGTTCAAGGAAAACAAAAATCAAGAAAAACTGTGAAAAGGGAACAGCATGTGATTAACGCATTAGTATTATCAAAAAATAAGAATATTCCATAACAATATGGAAGTTTCCAGGACCATACAGATTTTTTTCTACAAAAGAATAAGAAATACGCAAAGTGCAGTCCAACTGAGATTGGACCATTTGTAACCATTCATACTTAATACCTTGCTTTATAATTTCTCATTTTCAAAGAAACTATCAGACCTCATTTCTGCTTTTCTTTTCTGTATGACAACAGAGCAAGATAGGGATAAATTATATAAGCTGTAGGTCTATGTCTGAATGTGAAGACTAAGAATCAGGAAAACAGGAATAGAAGTTCATGTCTGAGTCAGAGTCTGAGAAACTGATGTCCCAGCTCAAGGACAGGTAGAGAACACTCAGCCTTGTGTTCTGTTCAGACTTTCAGCACACATGAAGTTCACCACGGCTTTACTAAGCCTGATAATTTCAATGTCAATTTCATCTAGAATCATCTTCAGGAATACAAACAGAATAATGATTTGTCAAAATATCAGCACCTCACAGCTTAATTCTTACAAAAAAGTCACAGCTATTCTGCTTTGTATTTACCTTTATGTTTTAGAGATGTAAAGCATTTCCATAAATATCATCTCAATTGGTCCTCGCTGCAAATAGTGAGCTAGGATGTGTGCAGTGTTAATGTCATCACAGTGTATTACCGTGATTGGAAATTATTATTAATGTGTTGATGATCTTTATAAATTTGTGGAAATAAAGCATAGAGAGAGATTTATAAGTTGACCAACATGAGATTTGTGTTGTTTCTTCCATCTTAAGTCTGTTTTTTTAAATTACATTTCACATTTATTTCGAAGCCCAAACACTGATAGCAACAGCAACAATCAAATCCAGAAAGATAAACACTGCGGTATCCAAAGTAAAACTTTCCTTGTCTGAATTTGCTCATGATAAAATAAGTAAAATGCACCCTGGTTAGGGTTGGTACTTTAGGATGAATGAAACTTGAGCTTGGTGATGGTAGGGTTGAAAAATGGGCAAGAAATGAATGAATTTGTCACCATAATTAATAAAAACAGAGCTGTAGGAACACCCAGTGCTTGAAGATTTCTTCCCCTCTAATGACTCATTTGTCAGAGATTTCTTTGTTATTTTCCCCAGACGGCATTTCCTCTCACCAAGTTAAGTATTCTTACACATTAAGTTCACCGTATGCTTTAACTGGTAACCAAGGTCATCAGAGCCCTTTATGGATCAAATCTCCTGATAAATGTACTAAAAAAATGAGAAAAGAGTACAGAAAAGGGAAAAAAGAAGACTAAACCAGATGGAAAATCTTTTGTCCTCTTGATCTCATGGTTATAAAGGAGCCACCAAGATAAAAATCCTTAATTTGTATAACTTTCCTTTATTCACCAAGAATTCAATGGAGTTACCTAAGTAGAACAAGACCTTAAGTTAGTGTAAAAATGAAGATTTTTTTAAAAATTTTTTTTATTATTATTTATTCAACTGTGCGCATGTGCATATGTATGTGCGGCGTGTGTGTGTGTGTGTGTGTGTGTGTGTGTGTGTGTGTGTAGAACCACGGACGAATTCACGAACCACCATGGACACCTCCACCTCCTCCTGCCCTGGGATTCACAGGCTCCGCCCTACCAGGACCAGAAGCGCAGGCCGCCCCCGCTTCCGCCTGGCGTCTATACGTGGGATCTGGGATCCGAACTCAGGACCTTCCACCTGCAAGGCGGAGGCTTAACCCCTGAGCCACCTCTCCAGCCCCAAAAATGAAGATTTGATATATAACCAAAATTGTCTTTTACAATCTTAAATCTTCCTGGAACTGAAATCCTTTTGAAACAATTTCCATATACATATAAATGTGTAATCTAGAGTATTTAATAAAGGTATATATGTGAAATTTAAAGACACAACCAAAAAATGCACATTTTGAATTGCTAGGCCATTTGAATTGCACGGCACCGCGTGCTGCCCTTGCTGTGACTGATGTGTTTGCAGCAGAGATCTGAGTACATCATATCCCGTCTTTGTTCACCCACAGCCCGTCTACACCATTGGAATGGTAGTTGGTTCTTATGACTGCCATTTTCTGCTTTTAACATAGACATAATTTCAGACAATACAAAGCTCTAACAATGGCATGGAATTCTCCATTTTGAGCATTTTCAACTTGCTTTATTCTTATTTTCTTTCATGCACTTTCTGGGCATATTTGTAAGCAGTATTTTTTCTTGTCTTTGTGTATATGATTTTACATGTTAGAAAAATTCTGAGAGTGGATTAATCATTATTGGTGCCATGCATGTGTTAAAACAGATGAAATGTATAAATAAGTTCTAAGTGACAGCATGATGCCCTAAATGTTGACCTAGCCAAGTTAAATGAATCTTAACAACTGTGAACAACAAAAGATAAGCACTTCACTGCCATAAAATGCTATTTGGGCTGAATGATGAAAATTATCACTAAGCCAGAAAAAAAGACTTTTTGTAATTTGCATTACTAATGTGCTATTACACTCTCATGCCTTTTTTAAACATACAGATGCAAATGACATGTATGATCTCATGAATAATTCAAAGATTCTCAGTGAGTTCTTACCTCAGGATTCTATTGTTCCTCAGCCAAAGAGGATGGCTTTCAGTTTTGCTGGAGCTGGAAGAATCATCTCAAGCAATATCGTTGTTATTAACATTATTGCAAATGATTACCATGATTACACGTGATTTTTTTCTAGTAATTACTAACATCATACACTATGTGGTCTTCAAGCATCAAGACACACACATTTCAAAACATAACTCAGTGGCTTCTAATGTGTGTTATCCAGCAGAACTGGTGTAAAACTACTACTGTTGTAGAAAATTGCTACCTTGACTATGCTTTTTGTAAAGATTTAATGTGAACATTAAATTTTGTCAATAGTGAGTTTCAGGTCAACACTAAAAACTTATAAGAACATAGTAAGTAATACCCAAGAAAGAAGAAGCCCAAATGAATAAGCTAAGCCAACTGGTGTCTTCTGTTCTTTAAAAATAACACTGTCAACTGGTGCCTTATGACTTAAGCGGCACACTTCTAGTATGGTTACTAATTTGGTTAGATAAAACTAATGTTTAAATTTCTGTGTTTGCAAAGCACATTTGTTTATTGAATTTAACATTGCTTTGTGGCCTTTCAGCGAAGATCAAGTATATTTAAGTTATCATGTCTCATCTATCACTCAAAAAACTGTAGAAGAAAAAAATGGTTGATTAAAAAAAGGAAAGAAAAAAAACTGTAGAAAGAAGAGAAATAGAGAGAACAAGAATGAGAGAGAGGAAGAGAGAGAAAGAGAAAGAGAGAGAGTAATATTCAGAGGTTGTTCCACAACTCCCAGAGAAACCAAACTTCCCATGAGTGCCTAGGGAATGATAAGGATTTGGGACACACTAGGAATACAACTTCATTAAATACTTGTGAACGGACAAAATTATGTGTATTTCCCAATGCCAGTGCACTGTGGCAAGAGGTTTTTCAGTTGAAGCCAAGAACACAGGCCCTGACCTTATCTGCTATCTAGTAGGTTGTAGCCTTGAATGAGTCACCTGTGGGAAAATGGGAGAAGAAAGAAACCACCTTCATATGGTTTTTCCAAAGGTAAGAGTTTAACAATTGTGTCATTTTATTTTCTCAAAAGTTTCAGAAACAGGCATTGCTATTTGCATGCTGTGTACAACAGTAAGGTTGAGTGACCTGTCGATTTCAAGAACAATGTAAATGGAGGAGGGTGGGCTATTAAATGGTTAATATCATGATCTTAGAATAGGACTGAAGTTTGAGTCCTCTGTCCTGACTGTCTTTCTCATTGACTGTATGTCCTAAGATAAATCATTAATAAGCTTTAATTTTTTAAAGCTGAAGATACATTTGTACTTCTATTGTGTGTACTGTAGGTAAGATATTGCATATAGTTGCCTTAGTGCCAGCCCCTATTAAATAAATAGTTCATTATACCACTTCATAACAGAACTGTTTTGTCTCATGCACACATCCATAACCTACATTGTCTGTTTTGTCACCTAAGAGTAACAATGACAATAATGATTCTCATCTCCCCCTCAGCTCAGAAGATTTGGGGGCTGGAAAATCATGGGAAGAAAATCTTTTTCAAAGTCATGTGTTCACACATCATAACTGTCCTTTATGTGCTCCTTGCATGGATTTGGTCTCCAAATATAATGGAAGATTCTGAAAGCAGGTGTTATATTTTCCCTTCTGGACCTTGTGTTTATAATTTGTATTTCTGCAAACATAAGGTGCCTTTCAATAAACACTAGTGCACCAACTCTTACAATCACTCAGCAACGGGATTCTCTCTCTCTTTCTCACACACAGATCAGAACCTGTTTTTATTTTGTGTCTATTATTTTCAATAGAAATTTTATATAATCCACTTTGTTTTATATAGAATAAGAGTATTATTGAGACTTAAGAGTGCTACCAGAGCTCAGCAATCACATTTTTATGATATTATAAATCTCTGTCTTCCATGTGCCTTGAATGTTGTTCCTAGCAACAGAAATCAATTTAAAGGGGCATATTACTATTTTTAATACCCACAGGTGTTCCATTCTTAAACCCTTTCTTGCCCACATTAACTGCTACACTTATCCAGAACCGAAATAAATGCATATTAATTTTTAGTGATGTTTATTTTATTTCTGCAGGTGCGTATTAATTTTGGGAATCTGGTTAAGCCTGTCTAGACCTTAAATGCCACCAAATCTCTAAAGCACACACTTAAGTTTTATTGTTTTTGTTGCATTCTTTATTATCAGAATTAATGAATGTAGTCTTTATAAAGCTTATTACTTATCCTGAAAACTGGATCTGAATGTGCCGTTCTGGTCTGCTGGCTAAATGGAGATTTAATTACAGATATTTAATTGCTTATTATGAATTTGATGGACTAGAACAGAATAAGCACTTCTTCCTTGTTTTCCATCTTTGTATTCACCACATGAACACATCATGGGCTAGTTGCTATTCTTTACAGTTTTTATTACCAACCCATCAATCATTGCTGCTTAGGCTTGGGGTAAAACATATATATGCTTAACAATAATACAGGTACAGTACCTAATTGTTCCTTAAATGAAAATGGGTATTTTCAGATCATAAAATAAGAATAATATGAGGAGAAATGAATCCATGAGGTAGAAAGGATGACAAACTACATTGTAGAGAAAACATAACTGGAGTTATGAAATCTTAAAGTTCAAAGATTCAAGTTAAGTATAGAATAAAATGAAATTCCAAATTATAACTACTTTTATGCTCACAGAAAGTCAAATACCAAGTAATGAATTGTAGCAACCATAATTGATAAAATTTGGCTACCTGTTCCTATTACATTATTTTTGATGCAATATCATGGGAAGAGTGTATTTATACATATTTATTGTGCTAAACTTTAAGATTGTTTGGATTAGATATGTTTATCTTGTAGTATGAAATAAACTTAAAATGTTTATGTGAGGTTTCTGGTTCGATAGGGTTTTAATTTGAAAGGTTCTTTGATTACATTTTCACTTGAAATGTGAGCTGCTGTTCACAATTTGGATTTCCACTTTGGGTACTGCTTTTGTTCACTCAGCAGAAGAAAGTTAAAGAAAACCTGGACAAAACTGTCTGTGATGCTTAGATTTGTTGGAGTCAGTTTGATAGTTGGAGGCTGAGCTTTGGGCACAGCTGCGAAGAATTGAGAGTTAAGATAAACCCTAGAGCAAGGCTGAGAGGATTGCAGTGGGCAGTACCTTCTAATAACAGACCAGATAAAAGGAAGTGCAAGAAAGTACAGCTAGATCCTCTCTTTCCTGACCCACCTGTGCTGGTGAGCTTATTTTCCCTGTTGCTGCCATTCTTTGCTGGTGACGGGACCTGCTTCTTTCACCTCCCAGTGAAACTGAAGTTTGAGAATTCTCCAGGAATCCTCTGACCTTCAGCACCTGATTAAAACTGCTGAGATGTTCAGCTCCTTAAGTGCGCTGGCAAAACCAGTGAACTCCATGAGCCTGAGCCTACTGCAGTAGTTCTGGCATGCTTCAGTATTTGGACAGACATGCTTTCTGGAGAGTGAGGTTTGCCCCTCTATCAGCAGTCTTATGGATATGGTGTGGCCAGTTCCCTTGGCTCCTGGTGCTGGTATGTGCTACCCTGCTAACACTGACTAACAACTCAACTGGAAAATCATAAGCCAGAATAAAACCCCCTGTTCTCATAGATGGTTGGTTGTCGATTTATCAGCACTATACAGCAAACTGCAACACTGTCCCAATCAGTATGAGTCCCAATGAAGTGTCAAAAATATTGCAAAGCACAAGTAGACTTTCACTTCAATGTTACTGGCGTATTATATGAGATGATGTTTATTTTTGAAGTACAGGATGTCAGTATGCTTCGAAGCATTCTTTCCTGAAGAATTATGGCTCCCTTCCCTACATCTCACTACTGGTGTACAAGAATCTCTGGGGAATCTGAATTTACATTTAATCCAGAGTCCTTTCACTCAGGGCATTGAATCTAATTTAAACTAGGTCAGTGAGCCCCTGATGCTGGAGAACTCCAATACTTCCCTCAAACTAGTTGCTTCAGAAGGAAGGAGCTGATCCAGAGTCATGCCAAGCTGAGTAACCATAGAGCGCTTTTGATGGCATGGTGGAGTTGCTGTCTTCAGTCCAGGGCTACCCCAGGACTGAGTGTTCTGTCCCAGGGGCTAACACTGACCCTGTATAAATTATTATCTTGATATCAGTGGTTCAAGATAGCACTAGCCAATGGTTTTCTTCTATTACATAAATATTCTGGCTTGATCTTGGGTGTTGGGATGTGTTTAGTTCCTCCTAAATATTTAGTTTTCATTCTCTTTTATCTGCCTGATTAATACATGGCTGGTCTTTAATCTATTCACTAGCTATGATTTTATTATAGGGTTCTTATTATACCCTCTCTTCTGCTTGTCTTTTATCAGAAGTACTAACACTGTTAGGTTTCAATTTCGCTCAAATATTTTATAGATATTTACCAATTTCCTACACTGGAATCTTCAAAGCCTTTGTCCAATGCTTATGAAATGCCAGTTCTGTCTCCTAGGACCAACTTCAACCAATTGAAGCAATTGTTCTGAAATATACTAAATTTTACATGCTATTCCACTTATGAAATTACAGTATTTTGGCTTTAGACATGGGTGAAGATTCTATTTAAAATGATCAGAACAAAAATAATCTAGTGGAAATTATCTTCATCTAAAAATACTACCATTAAAAAGGCTTGATTTTTTTCATTGAAGATTATTTTGTGTTTTTTTCTAAAAACTACAAAATTCATGAATACAAAGCATTCATGAAACATTGTTGTAATTACATTTAATAAAATATCTTAACTATTACTGTTTTACCTCAATTTTAATTATCATTCTTTCTTACTTGAAAGCAATGAAATATAAGCAGGATTGATAATGTTTTTCACATCTTTTTTTGACCTTCAAAAATGCAGTCAGATAAACATGATAAATTTTGAAAATGGTTCCATATTTCTTGTGATCTATTTGGAATGAATCCAAATAAGTTCATATAAAGGACTTGTAGATACAGGATATGAAATGAGGTTTTTGTAAAGTGTTGGCGGTGATGGGTGGAGGTTGATGATGTCACAGCAACTTAAGGTAAAGATATAGACACTTTTGTTTTCCTGAAATACCTTAGAGAGAGGAAAGCTGTCACAAAATATTCTTGGTCCTTTCTGAGATGATAGGATGGAGAAGCACATCTAGCTTATCTCTGACTACCTTTGAAGAGTTTCAAGCACTGATTACTTCAGAGAGTGGATAGTCAACATGTGGAGCATTTTCAATTCATTGATCTTCAGTTCACACACTTGCTAACCAAAGCCAATTTAGGGTTTAAGCAAGAATTTTCTATTTAAGAGAAAGTGATAAAATACATATGCTTTATTCCCCTTGAATAATACGTGTGTAAAGACTTAATGCCTTATCCTTTGAGGGGAGGGAGTATGAAGCATTCCACTATCTCAGAGATGCCTTGGGAGAATTAGTTCAGACCATGTGTTGGGTTGGAGGTGTCATCAGAAGAAGGAGGTGAACTTTCACTGTCTCTGTTCTTTTCTGGAAGATTTGTCATCATGGGCTCAATGATGGAAATGATTTTCACCTCATATTTCTTCAACTTTATGTGCTTGGATGCGATTTTAACTGATTGCTCTTGGCTCCCTGACAGCCACAGAAAATTTAGCACATCAAAGTCACAGTCATGGGAATGGAATCTCCCTTAAAAAAAAGAAAACGTAAGGATGCTATAGTAGTTGTTTAGCAGAATGACTTTATGTTTTTTATTATTTATTATTTATTCAATTGTGCGTGTATGCATGTGTGCGCTCATGTATGTATGTGTGTGTATGTATGTGTGTGTAGAACCACAGACGGAACCACGGACAATTCGGGAACCACCATGGACCACTTCCACCTCCTCCTTGTTTACTCTGCCCGGGGATTCACAAGCTCCGCCCTACCAGGACCAGAAGCGCAGGTCGCCCCTGCTTCCGCCTGGCATCTATACGTGGGGTCTAGGATCTGAACTTAGTACCTTCTGCCTGCAAGGCAGAGGCTTAACTCCTGAGCCACCTCTCCAGTCCCCGACTTTATGTTTTAAAGGTAAGAGTCATAAAAATTACTGGTAACAAGACAGACCATATGCACCGGCATTATGCTCCATAAGGAACAAATGTTATTTCATCTAACCCTCAGGACAAATCTGTGAGGTAGAAACTCCTGGTCCCATTCAGAAAGAGAAAACTGAGGCACACAGTTGAAGATGTTGCCTACAGTCAAGAGTTCTTGAGTAAAGGGAAAGGAGTCTCAACCGTTTGGCCATAAAGACAAAAACTTACCTGCTATGCCAGACTGTCTTTATTTCGCTTTTACTTATTTATATTAGTCATTTTTTCTCTCTTTCTGTCTCTTGTGTGCCCGCGTATGTACATGTGTGTGTGTGAACGTGTGTGTGTGTGCATAAGTGTGCCTGTGAAAGTCAGAGGTTAGCATAGGGTTTCATTGTTCAGAAGCCATCTATCCTCCAACCTGTTTTTTAGACAGTGTCATACACTGGGACATAGGACTCACCAGATATGCTAGGCTTGCTGGCCTTTTTGTGCCAGTGATTGCCCTGCCTTCCTTGGTATTTGGATTACAAGTCATTTCACCATTATGTGTGTTTTTGGAACGTCAGACTCAAGACCTTATGCTTGAATGGGAGTCCCTTTACCAGCTGAATTCTCTCTCCAGCCCACTGTTTTTATTTTCAAAATTAAATTTGTTACAGAATATTATATAGTAATTTAGTAGAACTGAAACCAGGACATTTTGCTTCCCAGTCCTATGCAATTAATGGGTTTCATTGAGCAATTGTGACAGCCACTGTTTTAATATATTCAGAAGGACAGAGGGAAAGGGATAAGAAGAGGATGAGAGAAAATAAGAGAAGAGAGGAGAGGAGAGGAGGAAAGGGGAGGGAAAGGGATGAGGTGAGGGGAGGGGTTGAGAGGAGGAGAGGGGTTGAGGGGAGGGGAGGTATTGAGGAGACGGGAGAGGTGGAGGGAAGGAGAGGGGTGGAGGGGAGGGGAGGTGTTGAGGAGACGGGAGGGGTGGAGGGAAGGAGAGGGGTGGAGGGGAGGGGAGGGGTGGAGGGGAGGGGAGAGGTGGAGGGGAGGGGAGAGGTGGAGGGGAGGGGAGAGGTGGAGGGGAGGGGTTGAGAGGAGGGGAGGGGTTAGGGGAGGGGAGGGGTTGAGGGAGGGGAGGGGAGGTAGAGCTAGAGAGAGATAGGGAGAGGATTCAATATCTTCCCCTACATTTTAACATTCCAGCAAGGAATTTAACTTATGAACCTTAAAGAATTTTGTACATCTTTATCCAAATACCTGTTTATATATTAGGAGCATCTTTTTTTAATTTTAACTTTTAAAAATTATTTTTAGTGCTTTATAGAGGAGTTCAGTGAATTTATGATATTTTCACACTCTAATCCTCAATCCCGTTCCCCATTTTCATGGTTTGAAATGTGTTTGAATCTTTAGGTGTTTGGGAAAGTCATGGCACCTTGAGAAGATGGAACCTTGCTAGAGGAAGAAAGTCACAAGATGCGGGGCTTAAAGTTCGTTAGCCTTGCCCTGTATGAGTGAGTAAGTCTGCTCCCCAGCTTACAGTTTAGCTTCTCTTAGCCTCCATGATGTCTACAATGACTTTAGCTTCCTCCAACATCTGCCAGTCATTCATGACTTTTCTGCCACAGTGGACTGTATTGCCCCTCAGGAACTGTAAACTGAATAAATCTCCCTTTCTCTCCTTAAGTTGAACATTATATCCCTCCTATCCCATTTATATTTCCTTCTTCTTCCATGTCAGTTTCCCTCCTATTTCATGACTTTTCATCTCAACTGTTTTTTGATGGCAAGTGCCTAAGTATTTGCTAGAGAATGAATCACCTATCAGTGGGTCTATCACTGAGGAAAGTATCTTGCATTTCCTCCCTGTCAGTATTAACCCTCAACTATCTCCCAGGCATGGAATGTCTTAAGATATCTCTTCTTCTATGATGAAATGTTAATAGGTCAAATCCTGGGCAGATTTTTTTGGAAGCACACATAGCTACAGTTAACAAATGGATGTAACAACCTTGTCATATCCAGAAGATATTATCTGACCATTCATCTGCCCCACCTCAGGCTCTTAAAATCTTATTGTCCCCTTTTCCAACATGTTCCCCAAGCTTTGGGGTGGGGAGTAGTTTAGTTTTCCTGTTTACAGCTGAGCAGTCCATGGTCACTTATTTTCTGCCCTGTGGCAAGTTACGATTTTCTTTAATAAACACTTCTTTGCAAAAGGAAACTATTAGGTTGAAGGCTGAGTGCTCCTCCAATCTGTGGGTATAATGACAAATGTTTAAAAGATTAAAAAGTGGAGCCATCCGGCAAATGGTTCCCCTTGCCACTACTGTGTCCTACTCCTCTTCTTCCGTCTACCTTTGAATCTCCTCTTATATCAATATCTTCATTTGAACAGTCTTTTATCTTCGGTTAGGAGATGACCTCTGATACCAAACAGGATGGAGCCAAGAGCTGTGCAGGAAAAGCAAAACTGAAAACAACAAACCATAATTCAGAACACCAAAGGCCCTACATTAATCACCTGGAACCAGACCAGCCAAATCTCTCCCTATCCTAAAACTTAAGGAACTTTGTGGAAAAAGGGGTGGCAAGATTGTAAGAGTCTAAAAATGGGGAGGACCAATGATATGCAAGATACTCTATACAAGTTAGGGCTGCAGTAGCCAGAACTGGACTTTGCCTTACCTGCCAACAACTCCCCAAAGTCTAGCATGGATCAGGGGACAAGTCTCCAGGTAGTAGGATCCTTAGAGGCAAGGGATTAACAGACATACTAGAGTTCCTATACTAACAGGGATCCCAAGAAAGAGCTCCAAGCTATCCTACTGAGTCCTTACCCCTCACTAGGGTGGAGAACTCAAAAGGAGGTTTGGCATCATACAAAGGGGATGCTCCAGGGGATGAGAAGGAGAAGGGGGAGGCACTAGGAAAAGGGGAGGGAGGGAGCGGAGTGAAAGGAAGGGGGAAAGGGGGAGAGAGTACAAGGGGAGACTGGGGAGGGGAGGAGGGAGGAAGAGGATGGGGGTACCTACTAAGCTTGTATGAATGGGAAAAAATAAAATGTGGGGGAAAAAAACTAAAAAGTGAGCCTTAAATCCAATCAGAAAGTTCGTGGTTGCCCCATTGATATTTTTGCCAGTATTGTAGTGATGATCACCTTCTACCAGGATAGTTGTTGCAGCTTGTAGCTTTCATTGATGTGAATGCTGATTGCTTTTCTTCACTAGCAACTTACATCATTCTTTCTGATACTATGAAAGTTGGCCATCAAGGAGAAACCTTCCAGACCTGTTCCAGATTTTTTATATTATGTATAATACCCTATGATATTATATATATATATATATATATGCTATGATGAATATGTATTGTGATTTCAGCAATAGGACCTTACTGCCAGTTTCTGGAGGGCACCCAAGAGCAATGCCAAAACCTGTACTTCTTATTGGTTGCCACATACCTGGAATTTTGATTGATTGTTTATGGCTTCTGGTAGAAGCATCATAATAGTATTTTCTATTATACTTTATCTACCTTTCTCTGTCTTCCCCTGTGTATGGCATATTTAATTATATTCTTTTTTGAAAAAAATTTTTTGTATACTTACAGGAGTTTTTCATCTGGCTATATCTTGCAATCTTAGTGCTATTTGTTTCTCCCTCAGTCCTCCCTATACCCCCTTAAAAATGACTATCTTAAAAAAATAAAACAGAAAGTTCAAAACATGTTGGGGAAGAAAACATCTGGAATGCTGATCTCCCAAAGGCTGCCATTCCTTTCTCTTCTAACGCTAAGAAACTAGTCTTCCAGTATTACTCTTCCCAAGGAAAAATCTTAATATGAATATATATATAACAAAGAAATTTTTGCATTTACTAGAAAGCCCTACATTTCAGTATGGTCCACTAAAGAAAGCTACCCCTTATCAAACACCAGTTGTGTTTTGCAGATCATTTAATGGTCTTGAAGTTATGCTTATTACGATGATTAAAAGCAAAAGATACATATATATGTAGAGAGAGAACATAATTCTGTTTTTAATCAAATAAATGCAAAATGGCTACAGGAAAATATTCTAAAATATTAACAGAGTTTTGGTGTTTTTTCATTACTTTTTACATTTTCTTTTGTATGTACAAGATTTTTTTTAATGTGTGTGGGCATGAGTTTGTGTAAAAGCAGGCACTTGAGTGTATGTGTCTGTGGAGGTCCAAGGATGACTTTGGCAATTATCTTTGGTTGCTTTGCCTACTTATCTTTGGTTGCTTTGTTCTAGATTTTCCCAGCCTTCACTTGCCAAGGCTGGAAGTGCAACCTCTGCCATTTCCACTTATGTTTTTACATAGGATCTGGATCCAAACCCAGGTCATTTTGCTTATGAGGTAAAGATTTTATCCCTGAGCCAACTCTTTAGCCCATGTACAGGAATTTTTTATAAGATGCATGCATGTCATTTTCAGAGTTGAAAATAAAAGATGTATGTTAAAAAATAGAACTAGTAGATTTTTTTATTTATCTGACAAATTAAAAAATTGAAAAAGTAAAAAGAGGTAGCTCAGATCTCATGCCATTGATAAGGCTTGTGATTATTTTTCTTCTTCAGCAGCTTCTACAGTATTCCTTGATGTAAGCTGTCCAGCAAGGATAAAGTCCTCAGACCAGTTTCAGTTGATGCATTTTGCCCGTGTTTTGTGATCCATAAGTGTTACATCTTCACTAATAGGGTCTTAGTGACAGGTTTTAGAGAGCAACCAAGAGCAATGGTAGTAACTTATAATGTTTGGGGGCCTTTAAGACTTGTCCAACCAACATTTTATCAAGAAGTAACATGATGGCAACAGGTGACCATCAGTGTAATAGTGGCATGAGTGTCAGAAAGACAACAGCTTTCTGATTGGACTCGAGACCCACTTCTCAGTATGGTACACTTTTATTGTAAACTAGAACAAGAACCTTAAAAAAAAAAGGGAAAGGAAATAGATCAATAGGAACAACAACCAATGAACCTATAGGTAAGAAGACAATATATCAAATTACTTTGTAAAAATTGTTATTATACCCATAGATTGGAAGACTATTTAACATTCAGCCTAGAAGTCTTCTTCTACAACAGAAGTAGAGGGACTTAATGCCTTAAAAGGATGGCGCCTAGAGCAATAGAAAAGCAATGGAGTGGGCAGCCATTATGGCCAATCATAATGTAGAGTATCATGACTCAACAAGGCTCACCCAGAATCAGGCCAACCTAATCTCTTCCCATCCTAAGGCTTTGGGAACTTAGCAGAAGAGGGGGAAGTAAGATTATAAGACTCTAAAGGTGGAAGGTTCACCACTAGACAAGACATTTCAGTCAGGGCAAGACTGCTGCATCTGGGAGCTCACTGCAGCTAGACTTGTCCTTCCCAGATCTGCATAATTGACATGCCAACATGCCCCCATAAGCTACCTAGGAACTCAAGAAAGAGAATAACATACAGTGGAAACTCTTGGGTCTAAAGCTGGATGAGTGAAGGGAAGTGCCCATACCAGTGGTGTGGTCTAAAGAGAGAGAACTTGATATGCCATAGAGGCCTGAATCCCCACAAGAATAGGGCTGGGCTGGGGTGAACCCTGAGGTCAATAGAAGCATATGGACATAAGGGAGGGAGGGAGTGGGAAGGATTAATGGGGGAAGGGAGGGAATATTGAGAAGGGATGGAAGGAGGCAGGGATGAATGCTCAGTTTGCTTGTAAAAGTAGAAAAATAAAAAAAAATTAAAAAGAATATATAAAAAAAGAGGTAGCTCAGATAGAGCTGCCCACTCCTCAGCTTTGCTCTCCTGGTTAGAACCTGCAAATATTTATCACTCATTGCAGCTAATCCAGCAAGGCTAAAAGATTTTGGTGAGCCAAGACCAAGGCTTCTTTATATGCTCTCGGCCTGAAGAGTACTCTAGTTTGGTTACAGACACGTCAACTGGTGCTTCTTTCTCTGCCATTCCATGCTCCTGCCTCTTGGTAATTTCTTGTCCTCATCACCTCTGGGACTTTTTCATTTGTAAATAGTTCCAGTTATTCAATGTAACCTGGAAGCCACAGACAAATGATTAAAAGAGGAGCCTCTGAAAAAAAAGATGTAGCTAATCTTGTCCTTGCTGCAACAAAGCTACCTCTTGACTGTGAGGGGACCAAGGTGCCAGGCTCTAGGACAGCCTGAATGATGATATCCACTCAATCAGCTTCTATTTATCTAAATTCATGTCTCGCTCTTTGCCAGGCATGGTTAGACGATTGCAACAGTGGGAGGCAAATAGAAGCACTGGATCTCTGTGCAAATGGAAGTTTGGATTGCAATGCTAATTGCAGTTTTCAACAGCATAAAGATATCCAGATGTGAGAGAGAATACAGTTCCGCCTCATGTCCATGGAGCAGATGACTGAGTTCAAAGAAACATTTATTCTGTAAGGGAAGAAAATGAATACACCTGTGCTATCTTCTGTCTGCTCTTGTATTCCTTAAATTAAATTAAACCATCACACAGGTCATATTCACTGAAGGATAAATGGTTTATTATACTCAAGTGCTTTTGATGTCAATCTTTTAACAAAAAAGAACGAAAATACATTTATGTGATACTGGTGTTATTAAACATAGAAAAGGTTTTATACACAATTTCAATTTCCAAATCTCTTGTGTGTGTTGAACCAGTAAATGCATTTCATCAATGAAACATTTGTGACATGTGATATGTAGGAACAATTTTAAGGTGTGGCCTGTGTTCATTTCTTTATAATGCTATCTTATAAGATAGTCACATTATGACTTATAATTATAGTCATCTTATAAGATAACTGGCCAAATTAGGGCATTTTGGAGCTAGAAAGTTGACATGGCTATTTTTTATTTGCAAAACAAAAGAAAAACAAAAAGAAAGCAATGCAGATGTAAAGAAATAAACATAAATATATGACATGAATATTTATATGCATGAAAAATTAAATATGAAATCACTACAATTTTATTCAGTTTCTAAAAATGGCATAAGTACAATACTCTATTGTATCCATGTTTGCTGATTGACAGATGGTAACTTTTAATTGTAATTAATAACATAAGGATTACATTCAACAAGAAAAGTAAAGGGAGGTAAAATAATCACTCATGAATATAGAACTAGAATGTTGTCAAATGAAGGGAAAGCATGGTTTTCATTGCTACTAGTTACAAAGTATAATTTCTAGCAGCATTCTCATCCCAGATGACAGAATTCACCCTCACACTCAAAACAGAAAAGCATGAACTGTAGACTAAAAAAATACAAGGGATGAAGTTTGAGCCAAGTCCACAGAAAAGACATTTCAAATGTCTCATAAGGTATCAGAGCAAATTGAAATCTTTCAAATTTGGAACAGTGTACTTTTGGCAACATCGAGGCTTCCTGTTCACAAAAGTGATGGCTTCAGAATTAATTTCTGAACATCAAAAAAGTGTTTTTCCAAGGCTTCATTTTGATGAATTCTGATGGGTAATCAGAAATACATGGATTAACTCTACTTTCAAATAAACATGGGCTTAGCAATTAAAAAGAAGAAAGCTTGGCATGGAGAGTTCTGAATTCTGCCAAACTCTAAACATGGAACTAGTCAGTTCAGGGTATTGGATGAGAACATGTGATTGAGCAAGACCTCCACTCCATCCTCCAGGATTATCTTAATAAGCTTTGGGTTGTCATGCTTTAGTCAGCAGCATCCTGGGTTTGGGAATGAGGATGGTGAGCTAATTGTCTCACCATATTCTTGCTTTCATCGAAGCACTCATTATACCCATTACATCTTGCCTTCGGGTACTGGTGGACTTGAACTTGTATCTGAAGACTTTCAGGAAACAGCTGCTCACCCTTCTTGTAGCTCCTCTCAAATTAAGTAATTTGAGATCATAAAACATTTTACTTATTTTATGCTAATTTACTCCTCTGCGTTTTCATATTCTTAGTTCATAAAGGAAGAAAAACAACTGAAATTTAGCCTGCAAAGTGATGATTCTTTATAGAGCACCATGTTATGAGTCTGGGTGTTAGGAAGTATATATTAGCTAACAGCTCTGTGCAGAGCTCTATACATAAGCTACACAATGCCTTTTTAGAATTTTATAGGCAATAAATTGTAAATCAAAAGTGCCTCAAACGTTTTCTGGAATCTTGCAAAGGTGTGAACGTCAAATTCAGTGGACTCAGTATTAGTCAACTCTTATGTCTCCTTGGTGATTGTGACTTGTCATCAGTGTCTCAAGACCTGGTTGCACATGAGGGCAAATATTGATTTTCTCCCCTTCTTCCTTCCTTCCTTTATTTCTTTAAAAATATGGATCACATAGTAAGTGAAATAAATCATGCTACCCAAACTAGGGTATAGTGCATTATTATCTTTCCTTTACCTTTTTATCCCTCCCTCAACTCATTTCTCCATTCTATCCTTCCATTTACTTTTTGCTTCCTTTCTTTTTTTCTTCCTTCTTGCTTTCTCCACTTCTTTCCTCTTCATTCTCATGTGGTTTGAACACATACATCTAAACGTAAGTCATAGATGGTACAGTATTTAGTCTTCTGAACATTTTCCATGCAAATGTTGATGAATGTCTCTAACATACTAGGACCAAGAATTAACTCATATAAACTTTTTTCTTACAAGTAGTCTTAAGAAAGTTGGAATTTTCTCTTCACATAACAGTACATCATAAATAATGATACAGTCTTTTGGATATGGTTCAGATCCTAGTTCAGCCACTATCATTTTTCTGTTTTAAGTTGTGCATACTTGATTTCCTTTTAGAGTACCTGAAGTTCTGAACATAATGGTTTTCAAACAGCAACTACATAATTTCAAGACTGTGGAATGAAAGTTAATATTCAGTCTTTCACTTTGCAAATCGTAGGTGGGGCAGCACAGTCTCTAAGAAATAATAGTGGCGTTAAAACATCATGAAGCCATCATGAAGCCAGAGAAGGTGTGGCACTCAGTGAATGATGATAGATGGGTTCCAATGGTACAGGAATAGGATAAAGACCATACATGACCAACAGTGGGAGCCAACCAGTGGAAGAATGTGCCAGGTCATGAATCAAAGCTAGGTTGGAAATCATTAACTCTGATCTTGCTGTGGGCTAAACTATCAACCTAGAGTTTTATGGGAACAGGGTAGATTCTGAAATCAGGCCTGAATTTGAATCTCTGCTTGGCTACCGTTGGAAAGTGTTCAAGGTACTGCAAGTCAGACACTGTGCTCACCCCTGAGCTAGGGCCAAGGAGCCAAAGAACAAAACAGTCAAGACCCATAAGAACAAATCTGTTCTGCCAGCAATGCACATATTTAAAAGTCAGCTTTTGGTAAATTTTTAAAAAGTGGGTAGTTTAAGTGGTTATAAAGAACATCAGAGCCAAAGAAACATCTTGGGTAGAAGAAAGGGATGAAGTGCAACAATGAATATTTAGTGGAGAAGGCAAGTGGAGAGCAGGAGGCACAAAGAGTGATTGCAAAATATTGTAACAGTATCCAGAGGCAAGTTCACAGAGGTACTGCATGCTTCTCCAAGAGATGAATGGGAGGCACTGATGACTCTTCCACTGGATTTGGAATGATTCATTGTACATTTTTAAAAGCCCACTCAGATGACCACAGATACACTAAGTATGAGGGTGAAGTCTGCAAGAATAGACATGAAGAGATTAATTAAAAAATCTGATAATAACTGGCACCTGAAACAACATCAAGAGAGAGAAGACTGGCATAGGAAGTCAAGAAGACAAGAATATAAGAAAGTACTTATCTGTGAGTGGTTTGGCTTCAATATTGTCACAAGTTCCAGAACATCCTTAATCTCCCTGCTCAAAAAATAAAATCATGCCTCCCATTTCTTTTTTTTTTTTGATTCCAAGGTACTTTATTTTTTTTATTAAAAATTTAATTATACATTTTAAAATTTTTTACCAGTTCCCTCCCTCCCCCCTCCTCCCCCTCCCCTTCCCCCAGTGCCTCCCCCCCAATTCCCAGAGAGTCCTTTATTGTGTACGCCTAACTCTCCACTGTGTCCTCCTCTCCGATGACATATAAGGACCCAGTGGCATTTCCATAAGCCCTTTCTCTTGTTCCCCTTAAGCATAAGATCACTACTATGGCTGTCAATCCCTTGCCTCCAGGGGTCTCGGTGCCCTTATCAGATGCTAGACTTTATGAGGGCAACAGTGCGCTGGACATTGCGCAGGGCATGCAAAGTTCCATTATGATTGCTTTGGCCCCAACTATTGTTGAGAATCTTGCAAATCGTTGCTCCTCCCATCCTTTTGCTCTTACAATCATACCGCCCCCTCTTCCGCAAATGTCCCTGAGCTCCAGGATGGGGAGAGATTAGGCTGTCCTAGTTCTATGTGATTGATATAGAGTCTCTGAAGTTCTGGATTGTGGTTTGTTGATTTTCTTTTGCAGTTTTGCTGCTCCTGCAATTCCCTTCACTCCATTCTGCTGGGCACTGTATGTCACCCCCTGGCCAGAGACAAAAAGCTGTTAAACTGGAGTCTTGTTGTAATAGCACATTCAAGGGTAGATGTAATAAGAGTAGGAAACCTCACTGAGGGAGGGGTCCATCACCCATTTGCAAAATGATTACTTTTTATCTGCTAGACTATATGCCCTCCCCTTCTGGTGAGATCAGGAAAGAATGTCTGTGAACTTAACCAGGTTTCTCATTACTTACTTGCAGACCTTGATGGAGGCCTATTTTCTCTGCTGTAACATGGTCTCCTCTCTCCTTGTTTCTGGTGTGGCCCTCCTAACCCATCTCTCTTGTTCATAATCCTTGCAATTACTGTGTTACATAGGTTTACTTTTGAGTGTCTCAATGTGGGCTGGGTGAGTTTGGTACTAGGAGCCACCTATTAGGGAGTACATACGGCGCTTAATTTTCTGGGTTTGGGATACTTCACTTAATATAATTGTTTCTAATGACATCCATTTCCCAGCAAATTCCAGCAATTCATCATTTTTGATGGCTGAGTAGTACTCCATTGTATAGATGTACCACTGTTTCCTTATCCACTCGTCAACTGTTGGACATTTAGGTTGATTCCATGACTTTGCTATTGTAAACAGTGCTGCTATGAACATGGTCGAGCTTGTGCTATCGAGGCGAACCTCTGCTGCATGGGGGGTTATTCCCAAAAGTGGGATAGCAGGGTCATACGGCATTTCAATCTTTAATTTCTTTAAGAATCTCCAGAGGGCTCGCCAGAGTGGCTGTATGAGCCTGCATTCCCACCAACAATGTAGGAGAGTTCCCCTCTCTCCACATCCTCTCCAGCATTTGTCGTTGTTTGTATTGTGGATTTTTGCCATCCTGACCGGGGTGAGATGATATCTCAGGGAAGTTTTGATTTGCATTTCCCTGATGGTGAAGGAAGTGGAGCATTTTTTAAGATAATTGTTAGACATTTTAATTTCATCCCTGGTAAAGTTTCTTTGAAGTTCCAGGGCCCATTTTTT
This sequence comes from Typhlomys cinereus, assembly GCA_023101885.1. Lineage (NCBI taxonomy): Eukaryota > Metazoa > Chordata > Mammalia > Rodentia > Platacanthomyidae > Typhlomys > Typhlomys cinereus. The sequence goes on along the minus strand of JALPQD010000059.1, from coordinate 6,433,981 downwards.
AATTGGGCCAGTGTTTTCCTTGGAGTTAAGTTTTCTAAGTTCTTTGTGCACTCTGGACAGTAGAGCTCTGTCAGATATGTGGTTAGTGAAGATTTTCTCCCATTCTGTGGGTTGCCTTTGAGCTCGCATTACAATCTCTTTATCTGAACAGAAGCTCTTTAATTTCACAAGATCCCAACTGTTGAGAGTTGGTAGCAGTGACTGTGCCATTGGATGTCTGTTTAGGAAGTGATGGCCTAGCCCAATCAGCTCGAGGGAGTTCCCTATCCTTTCAACTATGGTTTTTAAAGTCTCTGGCCTGATATCAAGGTCCTTGATCCATTTGGAATTAAGTCTTGTACTTGGTGACAAGTACGGGTCCAGCTTTAATCTTCTGCATGTGGAGATCCAGTTTTGCCAGCACCATTTGTTGAAGATGCTGTTCTTTTTCCATTGGATTCTTTGGGCCCCTTTGTCAAAGACCAAATGGCTGTAACTTTGTGGGCTTATATCTGGGTCTTCAATCCTTATCCATTGATCTGTGTGTCTATTTTGGAGCCAGTACCAGGCTGTCTTTATAACTATGGATTTGTAGTATAGACTTAGGTTTGGTATGGTAATACCTCCAGCTGTGTTTTTGTTACTCAGGATTGTTTTTGCTATCCTGGGTCTTTTGTGCCTCCATATGAACTTTGAGATTGTTTGGTCAACTTCTTTGAAGAATTGCTTTGGGATTTTGATTGGTATAGCATTGAATTTGTATATTGCCTTTGGTAGGATGGTCATTTTTACGATGTTGATTCTGCCAATCCAGGAACAAGGGAGGTCTTTCCACCTTCTGGTGTCTTCTGCAATTTCTTTCTTTAGGGTTTTAAAGTTTTCATTGTAAAGGTCTTTTACCTCCTTAGTTAGGTTTATACCAAGGTATTTCATTTTTTTAGGGGTTATAGTAAATGGCATGGTTTCTCTCAAGGCTTTTTCACTTCTTTCATTCTGGGCATATAGGAAGGCCTCTGATTTTTGCACATTTATTTTGTATCCTGCCACCCTGCTGAACTTCTCAATTAGTTCCAGGAGCTTCCTGGTGGAGTTTTTGGGATCCCTCAGGTATAAGATCATGTCATCTGCAAATAGGGATAGCTTGATTTCTTCCTTGCCGATTTGAATCCCTCTTATGTCCCTTTCTTGTCTTATGGCTTCAGCTAAGACTTCAAGTACAATATTGAATAGAAGTGGTGAGAGTGGACAGCCTTGTCTAGTTCCTGATCAAAGTGGGAATGCTTCCAATTGTCCCCATTGAGCATAATCCTTGCTGTGGGCTTGTTGTATACAGCTTTTATTATATTGATAAAGGTTCCTTCCATTCCTACTGTCTCTAGCGTTTTGATCATAAAAGGCTATTGGATCTTGTCAAAAGCTTTTTCTGCATCTATCGAGAGTATCATGTGGTCTTGGACTTTGGACTGGTTTACATGATGAATTACATTTATTGATTTGCGTATGTTGAACCAACCTTGTGTGCCGGGGATGAAGCCTACTTGGTCCCCATGAATGATCTTTTTAATATGTTTTTGAATCCGATTTGCTAAGACTTTGTTGAGAATCTTTGCATCTGTGTTCATCAGGGAGATCGGCCTATAGTTTTCTTTTTTAAGTGAATCTTTATTAGGTTTTGGGATTAAAACGATATTAGCTTCATAGAAGAAATTTGGTAGTGTTCCTTCCTTTGCTATTTGATGGAACAGTTTAAGGAGTATTGGTGTTATTAACTCCTTAAATGTCTGGTAGAACTCTGTGCTGAATCCATCTGGTCCAGGACATTTTTTGGTGGGAAGATTCGAGATTACTTCTTCAATTTCCTTATATGTTATAGGACTATTTAAATAATTCACAACTTCCTGATTCAATTAGGTAAGTTGTGTTTACTTAGAAATTCATCCATCTCTTTTGTGTTGTCAAACTTCACAGAGTATAAGTTTTTGAAATATGATGTTATAATTCTCTGGATTTCTTGGGTATCAGTAGTGATAACTCCATGTTCATTTCTAATTTTGTTAATTTGGGTTTTCTCTCTCTTGCTTTTGGTTAGTTTAGCTAGGGGTGTATCAATCTTGTTGATTTTTTCAAAGAACCAGCTTTTTGATTGGTTGATTTTTTCTATCGTTTTCTTAGTCTCGATTTCAGATATTTCTCCCCTTATTTTGCTAATCTCTTCTCTTCTACTGCTTTTGGGATCAGATTGCTCTAGTTTCTGTAAAGCTTTAAGCTGCATTGTTAAGTTGTTTATTTCTGATGTTTCCATTTTTTTGACGTGGGCATTAAGAGCTATGAACTTACCTCTTAGAACAGCTTTCATTGTGTCCCAGAGATTTTGGTAAGTTGTATTTTCGTTATCATTCACTTTCAGGAAATCTTGAATTTCCTTTTTAATTTCTTCCTGAATCCAGTTCTCATTCAGCATCATAGTGTTAAGTTTCCAGGAGTTAGTGTATTTTCTCTTGTTTGATGTGTTGTGGATGTCCAGCTTTAGGCCGTGGTGGTCTGATAGGGCACAGGTTAGAATTTCAACTTTCTTGTATATGTGTAGATTCATTTTGTGGCCCAATATGTGATCTATTTTGGAGAAAGTTCCGTGTGCTGCTGAGAAAAATGTGTATTCTTTGGTGCGTGGGTGAAAAGTTCGATAGAGATCTGTGAGGTCCATTCCTTTCAGGGTTTGATTAAGTTCCAAAGTGTCTCTGTTAAGCTTTTGACCTGTTGATCTATCCCATGTAGAGAGGGCGGTGTTGAAGTCCCCAAGAATTATCGTTTGGGGGTTGATTTCTTGCTTTAGACGCTGTAGGGTTTTCTTAATGAATGTGGAGGGGCCCGTATTGGGTGCATATATGTTCAGTATTGTGAAATCTTCCTGGTGAATTGTACCTGTGACTAAAATGTAGTATCCATCCGTGTCTCTTATAATTTTTTTTGGTTTGAAATCCACTTTGTCTGATAGCATAATGGCTACCCCTGCCTGTTTTCTGCTTCCATTTGCTTGTAGAATTGTTGACCAGCCTTTTATTTTTAGAGCGTGCCTATCTTTTGTGGTGAGATGGGTTTCCTGCAGGCAACAGATTGATGGATTGTGATTTTTAATCCAAGTTTGTAATCTGTGTCTCTTGATCGGTGAATTACGTCCATTAACATTTAGTGTTATAATGGAGAAACTATTGTTAATTCCAGACATTTATTATGTTTAGTAGCTTTTATAAGTATATTGCTTCGCTTTTAATGGTGTTATATTTGCCTTCTGTTCTCCTGGACATGCCTGTTTTTTTCTTCACGCTTGAGTATCATTTCTAGCAGTTTTTGAAGGCCTGGTTTGGTGGCCATGTATCCCTTAAAGTTGTCTTTGTGCTGGAAAATTTTTCTTTCTCCCTCGATCATGACTGATAGTTTTGCAGGGTAAATCAGCCTGGGTTGACATTTTTGCTCATTCAATACTTGAAGTATGTCTCTCCAAGCTCTTCTTGCTTTTACTGTTTCGACTGAGAAGTCATTTGTTATTTTAATAGGTTTGCCTTTAAAAGTGACTTGTTTTTTCTCCCTTGAAGCTCTCAGCACCAGTTCTTTATCTTGAATGTGGAGTGTTTTAACTATTATTTGCCGCGGTGTGCTTCTATTTTGGTCGTATCTGTTTGGGGTGCGGAATGCCTCTTGTATATGAATGGGCCTCTCTTTTTTTAGATGAGGAAAGTTTTCCTTGATGATCGTTTGAAAAATTTCCTCAGGGGTGGTATTTTGAGATTCTTGCTCCGGTATTCCATGAATACGCATGTTAGGCTTCTTCACGGTGTCCCATATCTCTTGGATATTTCTCTCAAGTATCTTTTTGGCTTTAACAACCTCTTCCATTGAGCTGGTTAGTACTCCCACTTTATCTTCAAGGTCTGAAATTCTGTTTTCTGCTTCATTAGTTCTGTTGATAAGACTCTCTGTGGCGTTCTGGGTTGAAGATAACTTGTCTTTTAGCTCAGTTTTAAACTCTGCTTGAGTTTGTTTTAACTGCTCTATGCCACTTTTTGTTTCTTGCACTGTTTTCTCAACTCCTCCAGATGTCTGTTGTGTTCCTCTTCAAAGCGATTGATTCGATTATGTAATTCCTCCCGGATTTCCTCTTTCATAGTATTGAACATGGTAATGATCATATTTTGAAAGTCGTTATCCTGGGTCAGGCTTTCTTGGCCTTTTTCCGCGGGTTTTTTCTTGTTGGAGTCTAACATTATGGGATTAATTTCTTCAGTGGGAAATTTGTTTACTTGAGTGTTGCTTCTCATGGATTTGCACTTTGACTTTGGCATTGTCATTTTAACTCTTAAGATCTCTCAATTTCACTAAACTGAATTATTTGGCCTGGGGTACTGGTGGGCGGGGCCCAAACGGGGACTATACCTAGGGTGCGGGGTGAGGCCCGGGAGGACCGTGCGCGTGTCCTGACCGGCAGAGCGTGGTGGGGTGAAAAGGGAGGATGGGCGCGTCGGCGTGGAGCTATTTAACCCGAGGGCAGCTGGGGCGGGGCCCGGGCACAGGGGGAGGTCTTCCTCGTCCCTCGGCCCCCGCGCGGCTCCGGCTGGATGACGGGAGTCGGAGCCGGGTCCCTGTGGGCTGACCTGGGGTCCCATAGCGCGCGATGAGGCCCGGCTGGATCGCGCGTGCGCGTCCCGACCGGCGGAGCGGGGTGGGGTGAAAAGGGACGATGGGCGCGTCAGCGTGGAGCTATTTAACCGGAGCATGCCTCCCATTTCTGTTGAGTCACTCTGCCCCTTTTTTCCTGCATTGTCTCCAAAATGTCTCAGTGTTTTCTAGTTGGATATTTAAGTGCTCAGTTGTTTCTCATCTTCAGCGACAAACATTTGGCATGGTTCTTCATCTTTGTATTCCTATCACTGTTTCTGGTAATGATTAGAAACATAATAAATATTTGTTGAAATAATGGATAAATGATGAGAATAGCATCTTCACTGAGATTCACTGTGGTATTAGGTATTACAAAGAGTGAATTTTTAGGAGAAAATAAAATCAAATTAGTGTTTGATTTAATGAATTAGAAAGGGGTCAGTAGGCTTTTCTCAGTAAGCTATGGGGAAGAAAGAGGGTTAAGCTTATAATAAAAACTCAAAGCACAGAGCACTTAATGTATGTCAGAGTCTATGCTTATTACACATGTAAACTCACAAAGTCTGTGACAATAGCTACGATTCTTCCTATTTTATTTTTAAATATTTCTATAATTGTTTTATATTTCCATACATACAATTAAGATTAAATTAATTGTGATACATTGTTGTATGTAAAATAAAAAAGAAGTAAATCAACATCTAAAAATAAAAAAGAAGTAAAACTTCATATGTATTCATTAGTGAGCTATACAGACCATCCAAATTTAAAAAGTTGCAAAGAATTACCATTTTAACTTTATATTTTTATATAAAAGAAATGTATATAATGATCATATATATCCATATATTTCTTTTAAAATTCCAGACAAAGAGTTACTCATGAATTTCTAAGGTAGGGACTAAAATCGAGCTTTCAAATGAGAAAACCAACACTCAGACTTATTTGAGTAACTCCTCTTGTTCGCATAACTAAGAAGTGATGGAATTAGAATTTTGCTACTCCTTGAGAAAAGCTATGATATTGCCTAAGCCTATGTGCTTAGGCTTCTGCTCAGGCTTTCTAGTTGCCAAGCATAGAAAAGATGCAGTGTCCTTACAAATACACTATTGTGATCATTCATATTGATTATGAACTTGAATTAATTAATTAAGGTGGGTAGATCCAGCCTAAATATGTGTGGCACCATTCAATAGGCTGGAGTCCTGGAATACATAAGAAGAGGAGAGAGGGCAGGCCATGAGCATTCATTACTCTGCTTCCTGACTGCAATGTGTTCAGCTACCTCAAGCTCCTGCTTCCCCAGCTTGATGAACTCCATTAATTTGTTAGTATCAGATATCTTGTCCCAGCAAAGAGATAAGTAACTAATTTAAGTATCCATCCCATTTCCAGCCTTTTACACACCTATCAGACTTAAAAATAGGAACAAAGAAATTTGGTAACAGGTATGCATACTTCTAATCTCAGCAATCTGGAGACTGAGGCAGGAGGATTATAAGTTTGAGACTGACTGAGCTACATAATGAGATACTATCTGTACCATTTACTCTTTCTCTGTTGCTGTGAGACACCAGTCAAGCTCAACAATTTAAGGAGAGAAAGGGAGACTTACTTATTTTAAAGTTCCAGACAAAGGATAGAGTCCTGTATGGTAGAAAAGGCATAGCTGGCTGGCAAAAGCTGGACACAGTCTAAATTGTAGCAGACATCATTAAGGCTGAGAGCTGCTATAAGCTCAAGAGCAGAGTAACTAACTGAAGCAGGACTAGGCATCAGTGACTGCCTTCCTCCAGCAATGCCCTACCTCCTAAAGTATCATGACCTTTACAAACAACTAAATACTCAAACACGAAAGCCCTGTGGGGGACAATTCACATTTCAAAATATGACACTCTACTCCTTCTGCAAACATCCATGGACAAGTTACATACTTCCAACATACAATAGCACAGAATAAACATTCCCATTCCAAAAGGGAAAAACTGGGGCATATCTAAGGAAGATCAGTCCATACCAAAACACAAAAACAGCATAACAAATTTCAAATGCTGCAGCTCCATATCCAACAGATGAACAACTTGTTGAAATCCTCTCAGTTCTAAAGGGCTTTTGTTCCACCCCTCCAACTCAGCTGCCTGAAGAACACATCATTCTCTTAGGTTATCTCCTCCTGGGGTATATAATTCTCCCTGGCAAATGTACCAAGTTGACTTTGGGATTTCTAAAATCTTCACTTCTCAATGGGCTAGGCTTTAACTCTATAGCTCAAAATGCCCTTCTTGGGCTTCTAGATATCAGGATTTGTAATCCAACCACTTACTGCCTGACTTCAACCATTCTCTGAAACCTTGGAGGAATGATCCATGACCTCTTCCCTCTTGTATCTCTGATGTTGCTATAACCAGGACCACATGGATGATGTTGCCAGGTTGTGTTACAACCTTCAGGTGGAGATTGACTCCCTTGACAGCTGACTCAGCATCTAGGTTCTGATTGTAGGCAAAATATCTCTTGGGCAGTTGCTTTAGAGGAACAGGAAATTCCCCTGGAACTCTGACCTTCAGCCCTTCCCTACCAAAAGAATTTGCATTCTTATGGGTGGGAGCCTTCTCTGAGGATCTTGCCTTCAGGGTGCAGCCTATTCCATTATCCAAATGAAGAGCAGGTTTTGGTTCACTAATTGAGCTAATCTCTTTAATAATAGCCACCATTTTGCTCTCTGCTTCCTCCTGGTTCAACTTTTCAAGTTTACCATTGCATTTTCCTCATCAAACTTCACAATTTTTACCTTTCTGCCTGATTCCTTGCTCCTTTTTTTCATAATTCTGAATAATTACTAAAAAGTAATCCTGTCACACTATCAAGACTACATGGTCTTTGCAATTCCCTCTGCCAAACATTCAAATTAAACTTCAGGCAAGTTTTCAGGATGAGGGCAAAACTTGACCATATTCTGTGCCAATGTACTGTTTTATTTGATCTTAATAAAGTTTCCATTTCAGTCTCTCTTCTCCTGTGACCATCACAAGGTGGGTTTACATTATTCACTTTCTAACAGCATTATTCTCTTCCATACTCTCACTAGAATGACCCTTAGGACCTATCTCCAAGATACAAAAACTTTTCCAGTGCAAAGTCTTAAAACTCTCCATATTTCTCCCAACAAACAGTTTCAAAGGCACACTAGCCACATCATAGCAATGGTGATACTGCTGGGTACCAAATTCTCTCAGTTTCACAAAAAACAACTTCAACTTTGGTACTGAATTCCCAGTCTCACACTGAATACCCCACTTCTGGTACCAATTTCTGTACTGGTTTCTCTTTCTCTGTTGCTGAGAGACATCACTTGGGCTAACAACCTAAGAGGAGAAAGGGAGATTTATGCAACCTACAGTCCCAGAGGGAAGATACAAAAAAGTAATGGCTGACTGACAGAAGCTAGAGGCAGCCTAAATCACATCATGGAGAATGAGAACCACTGGAAGCTCAAGAACAGACTAACTGAAACAGAACAGAGCTAACCAATCTCAAGGCCCATGCCCTGTGTCTGCTTTCCTCCAGTAAGGCTTTACCTTCTAAAGTTTCCATGACCTTCCTAAATAAGTAAAGATTCAAATACATAAGCATGTGGGGGACTACTAACATTTCAAATCATGACATCATCTGATAGATGCAAAGAAAGCAAAACAGTAAGACCAATGTTACAAAGACAAGATAGCACTTGTGAAAATGGGGATGGGTTAGGTTTGTAAGTACCTATTATTTGTGTGCTTCACTTGATAAGAGATGGATATTCTACATCAGTCTCAGAGCTTTATCTCTTTTTTTTTCTATGTGTAGAACTTTTATACCCTGTGTCCAGGGGACTCTGCTCAGCCATTTCCCAGTGCCATCTGTAATGAGCCTATGGTGGTAGTAAAATGGCCTAGATTTCCAAGAAGCAATCTATTATCCTTCATTGATAAGCTTGCTAGTCATTAGACATCCTGGGAAGAATCAAACACAATGCTAATGCATGTATAAATACTGTCATGAGATTCAGCCTGTTTGTTAAGAAATGCAAAGGCACTGAATTATGGGGGTTCATGCAAAATAATCCCTTCAATTTTTTTCCCTTCAAATATTTCATCATTCTCCCTATTTTTAACAGGCTATCTCAAAACAAGTGTGGGTAAACTGTAAGGTGGCAAAGCAAACATGTAACTTCAGGGTGCCTGATTTTATTGGGTGCCAACATGTACCAGGCAATGAGAAATTCCTTTAGTGACTTGAATACTGATCTGTATCATGGATATTTTGATTCTAAGTTTTGGTTTTTTAGGTTAGTGAACTATGAACACAAAAAGAACACTGAGTATGCAGTATCTTTGCCTTTGACTTCTTACAGATTTACCAGTTGGTTTTGACTAAGGTCTCTCTGATCATTTCAACTTATGAAAACTTTACAATTTAAGGAGACATGTCTTTTCCAACAAGTGGCTTCACAATTTTACCGGTCTCTATTTTACTGACAAAAGAGGTTGAATTTCAACCTTCAAGCCAAAGAAGTAATTGTTATTGCCATTACTGTGGAGGGATGGGAAAGGGAAATGAAAGGAAAATTAGAACAGGCCCTCTTGCTTTAAATTCTTCATTTAGCTTCCTCCTGATCCTTCTAGAGTTTTCTTGATGCTTTTCAATTCAGAAAAGCTCTTATATGCATCTGGTTACAGTGAAGACATTTTTCTTTTTTCATATGATGAAGAACATTAAAAAATAATAGTCTTGTGATCCATTGGGGAGTTATGTTTTCTTTAGTATGTGGTTCTTGGCCCAAAGTATATGATGGTTGGAAAAAAAATCAGCACAGGCTGCTTTGTATAATATTATGTCTCATGTAGAAAATAGTTTAGAAGGTTTTATGGAGTGCAGATTCTCAAGGTAAACCCTTTAGTGAATTGAAGCACAGCCTGAGAGAATAATTGAATTGTACTTTCAAATCTTACATGAATAAATTAAGAATCTCTAAAAGAAAGTAAGTTGCCAAGTCTTCAAATTTGATTTAGATATTTCATTTAATTTTTTCTGTCTGGTGTTCAGTACCTTCGTTTGTACATATATATGTAATCTATCTATTAGTATAATATTTGTATGATAGAGTTTTAAGGTATGTCTTCTGAATTGGTCCTTCTTTCTTATTTCTGCCAAGAGGACTTGGGATAGACCTTAAAGCAGTGCTTTCTAAAGAATAATTTGAATATCCTTCATTAACTGTCTACAGATTTCATATTTATTCATTTTTATCATAATTGAATTATGTTTGTTATATGTATTTGCAGCTTTCACTGTGGCAAATTTCTATGCAAGCATATACATTCATAGTTTGTACAATAACCCTCAGCCCCCTCAGTTTGCCCCACTCACTTCACAACCCTCATTGCTTTCTTTTTCAAAATGTTCATTCTCTTATTTCCAGTCTTTGTTTCTTTGTTTGTTGTCTCCATGTATAAGAGAAATATGGAATGTCTTTTTCTGCCTTAGGTTCATGTTACTTAGCTTCATACCCTCCAGTTCTATGCCTCTTTCTATAAATAACATGATTTCATTTTTCTCCATGGTTGAATAAAAGTCTGTTTATATAAATACACATATATTTATATGTCTATATATATAGATATATGCATATATAGTATTTTTCATGAAGATTATTATGAGACTATGAGCTTTTTTGAATAAGCATGGGTATACAATAATTTTTCTCATTTGTTGAATTTCCTTTCTTTGGAAATTATATTCATATCTATCTATATTTATATCTATATAACTGTATATCTATATATTATACATCTATCCATCCATTATCTATATATAGCTATTATCTATCTCTACTATCTATCATCTTCCCCACCAAGAAATGGTAGTGTTCAATCATATGAGAGTTCTGTTTTAAAGTTTTCAAGAAACCTATAGATTTTCTTTCATAGTAGCTAGCTGCACTAATTTGAATTACTCTGAAACATGGGCAAATGCTGATTTTTCTTGTTATCTAAACCAGAATTGGTTGTTCTGTTTTTATAATTGTCATTCTGATTGGTGTGAGGTGGAATCCAAGTGAAGTTTTTAATTTTCAAGGTCAGTGAGATAGCTTAACAGATAAGACTTCTGCTGATAGGTCTGGCAATCTGAGTTTGATCACCAGAAATCCACATGATGAAGGAGAAAGCTGATTTCCAAAAGTTGTTCTTTGATCTCCATAGGTTTTGGATATAACATATGGATATAACATCCTTCCATGCACTATGAATTATCTCACATTTACATACAATGCTTGTTACACTAATGCTATAAATGCTTGTATTAAAATAGTTGGCATAATATACTACTTAGAGAATAGGGACAATATAAGTGTCTATATAGAAGCATGCCTTTTCCTAATATTTTCCATCAATGGTTGGTTGAATTTATAAAGATATGGCAATGGAACTCCTGTTTTCTGGGCTTTTCATAAGGCCCATGCTGTCTCTGAATTCTTCCTCAATAATACATAAATACCTTTTTTTTGAATATACTGACATGTTATAAAAATTTTATTCAAGAATATCATGTGCCATGGTCACATACAAGTATGTTTTGACATTTCTCTGGTTACAACAGTGATATTTTTACACCCCAAATGTGTTTTCCCTTCTTCGACCACTTAACTCTTTCATTCTTGGCCTTTTCTCTTAAATATGCAGTATAGAGCAAAAATACTTGATATAAAGTCAGCAACATATCTAACTTAGAACTGCCCAGTGTAAATGCAAGAAGGTCTATGTATGTCATCTCCAAAATTTCTGACAGACACAATTTAAAAAGTAAAAAGCAATGAGTTAATGGAAATGATATGTTCATTTATCCAAAACAATATTAATTTTAGTATATAATCAGTATAAAAATTGAGATATTATATTTGGATTAGTTTTCTATCTTCAAAAATCAGCATGTAATTTGACTTTCAATTCATTTTAAATTGTGCCAGCCACACTTCAGGTGCTTAATGGTCAATTGTCTACTGCTCACCTTATTGGAAAAGATGGGTATAAATTATTTGCAGATAATTGCAATTTGACCTATCACAGACATAATTTTAATTTCAATTTTCTCTCTCCCATAATCTATTGACACTATATATGTTATGTATTTTGTAACTTGTCAAATAAGAACCAACTTTTTAAATTAGATAGACTTTTGGGAAAAATTATCCTCATAGGCCTGTAGTATGGTATTTATTCCTTTTCATTGATGAAACAACCCCCTAGATGTATTTTCAATCTATCATATATTGCTAAAATTTGAAGATTTGGAATGGGATTTGGGATAATCACCCTAACTTTAGTTTCCCTCAGAGCAATGCGTGTATACACATTGCAGTTCTTTTGGTGTGACTTAGCTGCTTCACGTACTTCACATCTTTATCAAAGAATATCCAGCTACTTATATTTAATTTTCTTTTGTTTCAAACTGCTTTTCTATTTTTGAAAAACTCAGACTTCCTATTCATTCCAGTTTCCAGTAATAGGTGAAAAACTCCATTACCAGCATTAGTGTTCCTGGAATTTTGAAAAATCCCGACTCAGCAATTTCATGATAATTAACTGGGAAGTAACTCCTATTTAAGGTCTCACTTTTATGTTAAATAATAAGGTAATAAACATATTTACAGACGGTTTTGTTTCAAAATAGATTTGGAGGATTTTGAACAGATGTGTATTATCTAATAACATTTTTGAACAGATGTGTATTATCTAAGTCGATTCCTGACATTCTGACTCATGAAGTGAGAAAATGTGCTTGATTCAGGGATGACCTATAATCTCTATCTCTCATACACCCATGTATCAAATATACCTGTGCAGTCTGAAAGGCACAAAATGTCTCTGCAGAAATCCCTTGGGTGATTACTAAAAAACTGTAGCACTGTTCTGCCCTGCAGTGCACTGAGGAGTTAAATAGAAAAGGATGTCTGACTCATTAAAACTGCAAAAGTCATCACCCTCTAAACCAGATCAGGTCCTTTTCAAAATTACTATGAAGACTTCTCCTAAAGATTATGTGATATTGACTTGAATGCATAGAAACATGCTTATTTGAACGGAGGGTTTTCCTTTGGATTGGCACTCTTAGAAAACTATAATGTATTGAATCTGCCCACTCTTAATTGATAAGATAATGATTATAGCAGTTTTATCACTCATAAAACATCAATATGTTAGAGAGGGACATATCTAAAACCCAAATTTTTCATAATATTTTCTTAAGACCAAAGGACCTGCCATTGGTTTCAGTTTGCTTTATTTGTTATCAAGAGAGATATTTTATGAAGAAAGTGTCCATAAAGAAGATTACAGAAACACAAAGAAAGTCTAAGTGCACAATAGATAGTAACATCTATCAAAAGTTTTTATTGAATAATATGTAATAACCACTTAAAATTATGACATTAATTCTGGCCTTATGCCTTTCCACTACAGAAGTCTATAAGTCCTTGTAGATAATTGTAAGAAGTCACTTTTGATTCATTTAAGCCAATCCAAATCATCTGAAAATAAATGGAGAATCAATCTTTTTAAAATCCCACCAATTCACGAAATATCTAGAGCTTGTTTCTATAAGTACCAGCAAGTTCTATGGCAAGGTGTGAGTCTTCTGATTTGTCCATCATACATTTGGGGTACCAGTCTCTTGGTAACTAAATTTTGTTTTTCCCCAAGTATCTATACGATCATGTTGCACTCTGTTCACTTATCTGATTTACCCTGATGCAATATGTCCTCTATCACTATTAATCAGCTCTAGGTATGAGCTACTAATGCTGGTCTCTTTACCCTGTCTTCTACATTGTACTTTGTTCTTTTTTTCTCCCACATTTTTTTTTCCTAATCATACAAGCTCAATAGGTACCCCTGTCCTCTCCCTCCCTCCTCCCCTCCCCAGCTTCCCCTTGCATTCTCCCTCCTTCCCCTTTTCTTTTACCCCCTACCCTCCCTCCCCTTCTCCCAGTGCCTCTCTCTTCCTCCCTCCCATCCCCTGAAGCATCCTTTTGTACTTTGTTCTTATATCCTCAGTTTCACATCTTTCTGAACTTAAGAACTATTCTCTAAACTAAGCTATATTGTACTATTTCATGAGACATTTGCTCCTATGAAGTAATTTCAGTGAACTTGCCCTCTATCATCATGCATGCTTTTCATATGATCTTAAGGTAAGAGAAAGCGAGCTAGAAGATAGCACCTCCATCTGTGCTCATGAAAACTATCCTCTGTCGAACTACTGTCTTTGGAATATTTTTTTCTGTGGATACATGGTGCACAAAACTCAAGTAGCCAAGTTGAACATCTTGTCTTCTACAACAGTGCATTTAACTGAAAGACATTATTGATCTCTATCAAGACACAAAGCAAGCCTTCTGTCCTGCATTTAACTTTTTATTCATAATTATTCATAAAATTCATAATTGATATGTCACTTTTATTTTTAAGAAAAATGAACCACAGCCAATCTTATTCAAAAACCTCTAAAATTTACACCAAATATGTTACTTGCTTGTAAAATGTATATCACCCTTTATGTAATGAATATTTCATTTTTTTATGTTGTCTTCTTTTCTTTAAAGGAAACCAGAACCTTGCATTGCTCAATTAGGAGCCTCCGATCTATTATTCTGATTAAGTTTCTTTTCAATATTCATTGCCAATATATGGCTTCTAAAAAAGCTTTTTAAAAAAAAAATCACTTGCTGGTGTGATGAGACTATGTTGTTATCCATAACAACATGCCCTGGTTTAGACTCAATCTTGGCATCTAACCTTGCATTTCTGGTCAAATTCACAATCCATTTTTCAGCTTCTTCTGGAATCATATTCAATTTATCTGCTGATGCTCTGGTAGATACAACAGAAAGTCTGAAATATGAAGAGTCGGGCATTCTCAATGAAAACCTCGAGACAAGTCACCAGGAAGAAGTGCTTCACAAGCACTGATTCACATTCTCTCAGCTTTTTCTGAGCTCCATCAAAATCACAGTTAACATATAAGCACTCAACAAACTCTGTAATTGACTCTTTATATATGCATCACTCCTACTAATGCATATATAAAGTTACTGAATAACTTTGACTAGACCTTTCAGCACCTGCATGCATTTCTGAACATCCTTGTTGGTAATGGCTGCAGTGGTGAGGTAAGGAAGACTATGTGGGCACATTTTCTGAATCGCATTGAGGTACTGTGGTTGGTAAACGAAGAGATCAATAATATTATCTCGACCTTTAGGGTGGTTGAAGAAAGCAAACAGAGACCAATGAATGAGCTAAAGGGACCAAATTGAACTCACAGAATTGTTCCCTATGGTTACCTTACTGCGTGAGGTCTTCCATGGCTACATCCCAATTCTGCATTAGGATTTGAGAGGCCAATTTTCCCCCCAGAATGAACTTAAAGAATTTCTGTCTGTTGCTAGAACCAATACTCTAAAAAAGTAAAGATATTCTGCTGCTCCTGAGTAATTTCCACATTCATATTGGAATTTTGTGTATCTGTGGAGTGTACCTAAATACTTCTGCCTAAACCCCTGCTTGTCTGCCAGATAGTCAAATGGCATTTGACCATCCCTGGTTAACTGCATCTGCTTGTAGTTTCTGAATCTTCAAACATCTTTACAATTGGTTCTGTTTCTGCCTGAAGCTGTTTCAGTTGTGCAACCACCGTGGTTCTTTTCTCTCTCAAAGCATGAATAATATCATAATATAGGTTTTTGCATACATCTGTAGCAAAGTCTACCATGTTGGTGTCACTAAGAAGATACAATTTTCCTTGCAATAATTCTTTTTCATTATATATCTTTTTCACAGAGAGAAACTGGAGCAGCGGAAAGACCAGGTGCCCATCCAGAAAGTGTACAATGCAAGTGAACAAGTCGTACTCTGCCATCTTGCCAAGAAAAAGGAGAGCCTGTTCGCTATAACTTTTTGAGAGTGTGGAAGAACAGGTGATATCACTTTTAATATAATGTATAAACCACAGAATAGTGTAGCCACTGTGTACTGATTAGGAATTTCAGCAACCAATCCTCTAGAGGGCAAAATCCCTGATTCACAGCATATATTAATGTTCATAAAAACATTATGCTGTTTTTAATTAATTTTCATGTTCTAATTATGCTATTACAATCTGTGCCAATCATAAGCCATGAAACAATAGCAATATAAGTAGAATTGGGAAGAGTTGGACAATAGAATGTAATTACATAACATTTCCATCAAACATGTAGCATCATTGTAAATAATCTCAAGGATAATAAATAAATAAAATGCAATGAGACAATCAGGAAGTGATACAATTTGAGTATTTATTACCTTTCATTTGGATATAATTTAGTTAACTACTAATTTATGTAATATAAACTTTAATAATGGCTGTATTAAGTAAATGCTCATAAAAAGTCCTGAAAATTTAGCAGTTACCTCTCATAAGACAGCACACCCCAGTTCCAGCAATCCATTGGGTGTAGTATAGTATAATGTGACATGCTCAATACTTACTTTCCAGAACAATACAAGCTCACATTGGGAGTTGTTGCAAGTGCATATATAAAATAGTAAATTTTAAAGTAAAGCCTATTACATTGGTACTCAACAGATTCTGGGTAAATGTACTGGATTGTAGAAGGACAAGTAGTATTTGGTAACATGTTTGTATATTTAGTGTCCTGAAGTAAATCAAGTTTTCACTCTCTTAATTCCAAAACTGTGTGCAGTTCTTGTCTTGCTCTGGATAGATTGCATCCTGCAGTTAGGAAAGGAGAGGAGAGAATTGAAATGACATCATTTTTCTTATGCTCCTCAAATGTTCCTCATTAAGTTGACTGCACAGACTATAAAGAGGGATTTTAAAAGCCTGGAAAAGTTGAGGGCAGACAATCTCTTGTTCAGAGGATGAAGTGGGGGTAAACCAGAACATATGTACCAAATAATATAGTCTTTGTTTTATGTAATAATTTATTTTCCTTCCTGCTTTTCCTCTCCATGGAAGAGTCAGTTCTCAGTACCACTGGAAGCTGAGAGTTTGGGATGGATGTGATGACGTCCTGGCAGGCAAATGGCTGGAGCCCACTGCACAGTGGCAGCCTCCCCAGTAAAATTATGATGGCTGCTTTGACCAGACAGGTTTCATGCTTTATGAGGCTGATAGTGTTCTGCGTTTACACCATTAAATTTGCATCTGGAAAAGCCCTAGCTTGGAGAAGGTAAAAAGGTCAAATTTTTCATAATGGTTCTCAGAGTCAAAAATGGTATCTTTCCTAAGGGGACTGGCTGGAAAACATTCAGCTTTTTGTTGTAATAGAGATCCTGACTAACTGAAAGTGTGATAAAAAGATCTTTTAACAACAGTACTTAAACTCACTGACAGATATTTTCCTACTAATTATTGGGATGGTGGTTAAAGGTAATGTGTGCTGAGAACAGAATGAATCCTCACATTTAAACTCAGGAGGACCTGCACATCCTGCCCCCCAATTTCAGTGAGATTGTCAAACTAAGCCCCTAATGTCAATAGCCAATGGACTTAGCACAATATGGATCTAGAAAAGTCAGTTCTCAAACTTGTTTTTTCATTTCTTTTCAATTCTCATGTATATGTGTGTGGAAACCCATGTGTGTGAGTGCTTATTTTCCATGTACATGAGTGTGTGGGTATGCACATGCATGTCTAGTGTATATGCATGCATGTGCAACTCCAAAGTTGATATTAAGAATTACCTTAAATCACTCATCTAATTTATTCTTTTGGGTCTCTAATTAAGCAACTCAATGATAGTGCTGCTATAACTAGTCAGAATGTTCTGGGGATTCCTAGCCTTTTGAAACTGGAATTATTAAAGGGCTGCCATGCCAAGGTGATATTTTATAGGGAGTCTTGAGATCCTGAGTTAGCTGGAATTTCAAATTTTTATGGAGCTAATGATGACTTATTTGAAGATAATGAGTTTACAGTTCAATATTGCTTGTATTTCTCCCAAATACAGTCAAATATGGTATAAGGTAGTATGTATGTGACTTAAAAAATCACCATGCTATTTACAAATTTGCACTTGAGCGAACACTTAAGCCAGAAACTAAAAAGATTACAAAACTGAATTTCGCCAAAATGAAAAAAAAAGTTTCATCTGTAAAACCTTATTAAGAACATGAAAACGCCAGTGACAGACTCAGGAAAAAATTTTGCTAACCACATAACCAACAGGAGAGTATAGGCTAGAATCTGTAAAGAAATATGAAAATAGTGGGGAAAAAGCAAATAATGTTATTTGATCAGAAATTGAGAATAGGACATGAAGAGACATATTAAGGAAAAGACAGATGAAAAATAAAAACAAAAAGAAAAATTCAACATCAATCATTGGAGAAATTCAATAAAATTCACAGTAAGCTGCTAGTACATGCCTATTAGAATGAAAAAGGAATGGGATACATAGCTCAATGGTAGAGTGCTTGCTTGGCATAAAAAAGCCTCGGGTTAGATGTCTGTACACACACACACACACACACACACACACACATCCTGGAAACTGAATTCAGGGTCTTGTATACACTAAGAACTGTGTCTTTAGCCCTAAAAGTGTCATTACAGAAAAACAACTAGAGACTAGAGGAAAAAGGAGGCTAGGAGTACTACATTCAACAACTTGCTAAGAATATAAAGAAGGACAAAAAACCTCACAGCACAATCATATACATGCTAAATGGTTGAGAAATCAATAACTTCTGTACTGATGATAGCATTTGACCTGAGAATAGACTGAAGTTTACTTGTAGAAGTACAAATTGCCAGATTGGCAGCTTGGGGATCATCATAAAGCAGCAAGACTATCCAAAATAGGATGGTAAGTTCTAACATTGCATATGAGCTCATTATTCAACATGCAGAGAGACTTGAAGTAGTCAGTAGATGTTTGAGGACTGAGATGTTTGTATTTCTTTGGATATCCCTCTTCATCTCATTGTTGAAATACATGCAGCTTTCTTTGTTCCACTATGTTTTGTAGGCAATATCACAAACTCAAAAGCCATGTGTTCTCAAAATATTATCTAACTCATTATTAGTCTTGAAACCAATATTCATCCACCAAAACATGAGTCAAACCAGTACTAATTCATATTCAGTGCCCAGACAGTTATTAGAATGGAAGTAAATCTGCCTTCAAATGATAGGTAAAGCCATTAAAGATTTGATTGACTTTTACCTTTTGTGCCTTTGTGCTAATTATTAGCTTTACCAAAAAGATACTGAAAAATTGATATTTTATTCTTGTTCTCCCAAGAGCAAAAGTGTGATAGAAGCTTCTTGTGACTTTTAGGTCAAAGATTATTATAATGGTTAGATATTGACTAAAAGGAAATAAAAGAAACATACACTTGTCACAATTTTTGAAAAAAGAACATGAAACATTCATACTTAATCTTTTTTTCCATTTTGGTTGGTTAACTTACCTATATTCTGACTTAATAGATAGTGGAGGAACAAAAGGTATGTGACGGAAAATAATAATACATACACTTGCACTTTCTTTTATAGAACTGACATATATTGCACGAAATATTATTCCTATTGGGTGCAGATAGGACATAAATAGACTGAATATTAAGGGCATAGATTATGGAATAGTAAATGTAGTCTGCAGTTGATTGGCTCCTTGAGACAGAAATATGGTGCTAATTAAAATAAGATTGTCAGTTGTTTCCTATCCATGTTCCTATTGACATTTGATGATTTATCTATACAGATTTGCCATCTTACCATTATCACAAAAGAAATTTATGAAACTATATTATTTCCAAACTGCTATCACTTTGGCAAATCTACTGATTACGGCTCAATACTGTAAAGGAATTCGGCTTAGAAATCCAGGCAATCATACTATTAATTAGATGTTGCTGCAATCACAGATTTGCTTGAATGTCCAGTCCCAGAACCCAGACACTGAACTGTCATGTTATGGGGATAAAAGCACCACAACGTTTTTCTTTACCAAATTTAAAGTTATTAACATTTATAGAGGCGAGAGCTATGGCAAAAATACTGAACCTGGTGGTTAGGAAGAGAGAGTGCTTTCTGGAAGTGTGATGACAGCAATGGTGGGAAATAGAGCTGGCAACAGGCATCTCAGCATCAGGAGAGGAGCAGCTCTGCGGGTTACAGCTTGCACTCTTCCTCAAAACCAAGCCCACATAACAAATTAGTAAAAAACAGAAGGGAAAAGATCTCCATTTTCAGAATAAGAGGGAAATGGCCACAACTCCAAACCACAAATTATAAAGCAAACCTTCCAAACTGAAAAAAAAATCCTTACCACTGAAAACAAGAAGCCAATTATTACACAAGCCTTGTCAAATATCAAGCAGGATAAAATTTTTCTTAAAATTCAGTGTTATGATCTCAAAAATTCCACTCAACAATACTGTAATTAAAGAGGCAAGATCTCCAGATTGTGGATGAACCAAAAAGTAAGATTGTCTCTTGTCAACATCTAGTTCAAATACCTGAGAAAACAGGGAAATATTTGGGCACGCTATAACTCTTATGATAACACATCTTAATTATTGAATGGAAAACTTAAATAGAAACATAAATTTACATAAAGGGCAAAAAGATAGTGAGATATTCTAGATAACAAACTTAGGTTATAGAGTTATCTACTCATTCATTCAAAATAATAATTGAAGCATTCTTCATATTGGGTTCAGTGTTCTCTGTTGGTGATGCATCCATGGAAGAAAAGATTTGCATCTTCATGGAGGTGAAGACACATTTAGATCTAATATAAAGACTCCTTCTAGAACTGTTCTTCAGCCAAATGCTAAACTAGTTATAATGTGTGATCATCAGATACAAATGCATTATATATACAATGATGAATTAAATAATGTAAAAAAATGAGCTCAACAGGTAGAGCAAAATGTAATTTTTTGACTTTTATTAATACAAATATTAGCTTCATGCTAATAAAGAATATATAAATTCTGGAGGACCAAAACTAAAGATTGAGTTTAAAAACTTCTTTTTTAAATTTTTTAAAATAATATTTAGTCTCCTAATTACAAACATAATGGGTGATTGTTCCTGACCTTCTTCTTCTCTCCCTCTTCCCTTTTCTTCCTTTCCCTCCCTTCACCAATCCATCCTTTCCTACCTACTTTCCTGTCTGTGTGCTTGTGTGGACCATACGGTTCCTTTGGGTTATCTATGTTGGTTTGGACTTAGGTCTCTGTGGCATATTAACTGGCTCTCCCTTGGGTAAACCTACTGTTAGGGGCACTCTCTTTCTTCTGTCTAACACTAGTCCCTAAGGTTCCAC
Organism: Typhlomys cinereus; assembly: GCA_023101885.1. Taxonomy (NCBI): domain Eukaryota; kingdom Metazoa; phylum Chordata; class Mammalia; order Rodentia; family Platacanthomyidae; genus Typhlomys; species Typhlomys cinereus. The sequence goes on along the minus strand of JALPQD010000059.1, from coordinate 6,412,965 downwards.
CTGCATGCAATTATTTCTCCTGAGTTCATCACTAGTCTATGGGAGAATGTTGATATATCAGCTATAATGCAGATCTAGTGAGGATAAATCTCACTGCAAAAAGTTTCTGGATGCAGCAGCCTTATCTTTTGTGGATATTTAGGCTCTTACAATCTTACCACCTCTCTTATGCAAGATTCCCAGAGCCTTAAGATAGGCTTGGTTGGCCTGATTTCAAATGAATTTAGGATCATGGGTACTTTGCACTCTGATTGGTTGTTGTTCATTTTACTGCTCTTCCATTCCAATAGGCTGTGTCTTGTTTGGGTATTGATATATTTTCTTTTTGTGTGTGGGTGTTATAAGAGTTTCTGTTTCACTGCATCAAAGTCAATGTTCCATGTTAGGATCTATTTGTAAGGTAGAGCATACTGTCTGTCTTTCTGCATCAGGGATATTTCACTTAATATGATTTCTTCTAGTTCCATCCATTTACTAGCAAATTTCATTAACTCATCTTTCCTGACAGCTGAATAGTATTCCATTGTCTCTATATATCACATTTGCATTAACCATTCATCAGCTGTTGAACATCTAGGTTTGTTCCTTTTTTTTTTTTTTTTTTGCAATTGTGAAAAGAGATGCTAAAGATGCTGTGAATGTGACTCTGTTGCATGATGCAGTGTTCTTTGGGAATATACCAAGGAGTGATATAACTAGGTCATATTGAATTTCAGTTTTAACTTTTATAGGAACCTCCAAATTGATCTCCAAAGGGGAAAAGGGCCATATGAGTTTATAATCCCACCAGCAGTGTATGAGGGTCTCCTTCTCCCTGCACCCATGCCAACATTTGTTGTTTGTGTTTTGGTTCTTGGTGATGCTGGAGTTGGATGATATCTCAGGGTGGTTTTAATTTGCATTTCTCTAATGAATAGGGAGGTAGAACATTTTTTAAGATGTTTGTGAGACATTTGAATTTTGTCTTGTTAGAAGTTTTTTTTGGTTGTTATTCTACAACCCTTTTTTAACATAAACATTGTTTACACCCTTGTTATTTGATCTATCTAACTCTTTATGCATTCTGGATATTAAAATTCTATCCAATATGTGTCATTAGTGAAGATGCTCTCTCATTGTGTACATTGTCTTTTTGATCAGTTAACAATCTCTTTGCTGAGCAAAAGCTTTTTAATTTCATATAGTCCCACTTGTTTAGTGTTAAACTTATTCTCTGTGCCTTTGGAGTTCTATTAAGGAAATTTTGGTTAAGGCCAATCAAGTTGAGGATATTTCCTATTTTTTCTTCTAAAAGCCTTTTTTAATGCTAAGGTGACCCGATGATCACTTGGTAGCACCAGGAACATAGTATGATGAATTTTAATACCCATATTCAGAATAAAAAGGTATCTTAGGTTTGTGTAAAACAGAAAGAGGAACAAAAATGATAGAAGCTTTTCCAGAAAGGGAAAGAAGAAATCAATCTCCCTGCCACGGACCAACTGAGTCGGAACTAGGACAAGGAATCCAAGGATCCTGAACCAGGTGGGCAAAGGAGTTGGCGATGGAAAACAAAGACACACAACTCTAGCGGAAGGTGAATCTGAGTCCATTTATTGGGCACATAGCTACAGTTTAAGTACCAATTTTTTGGCAAGAAAAAGCAGGTTGCATAGGGACAAAACATAAGGAACAAAACAAATCAATCATAAGAGTGAAGGAGAATAATTGGGACCTAGCCAGTGTTTTTCTGTCTTGGAGAAATCAAGCTTCCTTAACAACTGAAATATCATGTCCTAGGACAGGTTAACTATTAACCACTGATTAGAAGTTCAGTAGACAATGGTTGGCATATTTCTAAAATTCTTAAGATCACATAGCTAAATTTGTAGATGTGAGTAACTGCAGCAGACCAGAGTCGCGGCCTCGAGACCAGGGCGCTTCCAGACCAGGTGGAGAACAGAACACACATAACTCTTTAGGGGGTGCCATGGCTTGGATTTTTAAGGGCCCTCTTCCTATGAGGAATTCCAGAAATATATTGCCATCAGTTAGATGACCCATCTGTGAATCATGCATACTCCAAACCTGGGGTCCATACTGTTGGGCCCCATATGCCAAGGTGTCTCTTTCGAGGCGGAGGCGATCATTGGTGGATCAGAGATGGACTCGAATGGTCCATCTCTGTGATTTCTCATAAGAGTGCTGTTTGAGAAAGGAAAGACACAGCCCCCTTGCTACCGACATGGATTCTCAGAGTTTGAATTGCAAATACCATCTCCAGGGGCAGTCTTGGCGTCTAGACTTTCTGGCATGATGGTCTCTTCCTTGGCCTTCAGCCAGGGTAAGAGGGTATCGCAGTTTAAAGTTCTAGTGAACCGATAGCACAGTCTTATGCTTCTGGAATTTCTGAGTTAGTACAATCATACATGTAACAAAATTTGTTTTGTAGCCAAGTTAAGAAATCCAGGCCATTCAGGAGTTTCTATATTAAATTTTTCATCTGTTTAATTTAATCAAAGCTGAGGGATATCCCAAAGCTGTTAATGATCTTACTAAATATTAAGCAACAGATACATGCAACAGCCAAATAGTATTTTATAGAAAGAGAAAACATGCCACGACTTATCCAGGAAAATGGACTTCCTTGAAGCCATTTTCTTCTGATAATGACTTTGTCAGAACAGCGGAATGGACTATGCTGTGGCATCTCCCTTTAGAATGGAAAAAAGAAATTCACTCTTTATATTTACAACTTCAACTTTATCATCACATACACTCAGAACTTCCCTTCCCTTCATCAGTCCACTCTACTCCCTCCCACCCTCCTGCCTGTCTGCTTCTATGGACCACAGGATTGTCTATAGCTTGTCTACTGCCGTGTGGATTCAGGCCTCTTGTGGCATACCAAGAACACTTAAAGCTCAGCCTAAAAGTCTTATTCTACGACAGGGGTAGATGATTTCAACACCCTGATAGAATGCAGCCAAGTCAGTAGAAGAGCAGTAAAGTGGAACACAATGGCCAGCCATAATGTAGAGTGCCAGTGACCCAGCAAGGCTCACTTAGAATCAGGCCAACCTAATCTCTTCCCATTCTAAGGCTTGGAGAACCTCACAGAAGAAGGCGTGGTGAAGATGAAGGAAAACTAAGGAGCAAACCTTAAAGCAAGATTACATGATAAATGATAAATTCATAAACAAATAAATAAAGAAATCAAGCTTCCTTAACAACTGAAATATCATGTCCTAGGATAAATTCATAAACAAATAAATAAATAAAAGGCTTTGAAATATGTCATTTGTTTCAAACACATATTAAAGGAAGGTAAGCTGTGACTGCATTAATAAACAAATAAATAAACATTAAAAAATAATCCAAGGGTGATTATTTCTTGTGACAAGAAGGAAAAAGAAGTGCAAAAATATGACCTTGGCTAATGAAGGGCCAGATAGATTTGGTATTTGAATGATGATATTGACCAATGGCTTTGACAGAGATGTGATAGAAACTTTCTAGTTCATGGAAGGAGGCTAAAAGACACTGAAGCCCTCATTCTCAAGTAAATTATAGCATAGGGGTGTAGAGGAAGGTCAGATACAGGAGAGGGCTGGGATTTTGACATACCTTATTTCAGTAAAGACTCCAGATGGGGGTCTGGGCACCTTAGTGAATGCAAACAAATTCTCCCCTCAAAATGACTCTGTCAGTATTCTGGGACACAGTTACTGGAATATGAGAACTTACAGCTAAAAAGCATCTGGAAATGTTAAATGCAGCAAGACAACTATGTAAAGCCAAGACCCTGGTAAGGCTGTTTTGTCAGGAAATGGTGAAAACTGCTTCCTCAGGGAAATGTCAGAAGTGACAGTGAGAATCTAATCATGATAGGTCTGAAGAGAGGAGGGAACTTGCAGGAAAGAGTTTTGTCAAAAGACTGTCCTGACAAGAACAACTATTTTCACTGGAGGAGATAGGTCCTATAAGAAAGTATCAGGAGGCAACTTCTGCAATGCAATTCTACCAGTCATGAGGATTTTTATTAACTAAAATCATCTGGAAGCTAGAAGGACCACGAGTCAATATACCTATATAAGAATGCTCACTATCAGAAATCCTCAATGAGTTTACTTGCGAGTAGAAGTATACTTGAAAAAGTGGCTAAGTGGATAATGAGCCAGAATAAATATTTTATGTCCTTTGTGAAAAGTAATGCACTGACCATAGACAAATAATTTTAGAAACTCTTACCAAAATATAGCCAACAGATTTCTGTTGCTAGGAATATGGAGCAGAAGAATAAATTTTCAAGCTTTTGTGATAAATAAGAGTTAAAAATACTGGAAAAGATGTATGTTTGTGTTTGTGTGTGCTCACATATACACATAATCCTTATGTGAATATGAGAAGAGTGAAAAGTGGAGAAAAGATATAAGATCAATAAGCAATCTTGAGATCATTGTTCTGCTCCCCCCGCCCCCCGTGGAGTGACCATTGTTTCAAATGTGTTTTCCCACTATGCTAAGGTTTTCTTTTTTCTGTTTTTTTATGAACTTCAATTATTTGCTAATGTCATGTTAAATTACTTCTTTTTTGACCTCTCCTGTCTTTTTCAAAGACTACTCATTTCAAACTTTGAAGAGAACATGAAAATTATGCAAGGTGTTTTTCTTTTGTATAGGTTTTGAGCTCTTTCCTTAAAATGTGTGCAAGTGCATGCATATAATGTGACTGAGGAAGTGCTATCTATGTTTGATCTTCCTAGTTTTTACTCATGTTTGGACATTAAATACCATCTTGGAGGTAGACTTTACTGATGGAGAGGGTTAGCCTGGCATCCATTTTGTTCATAAGCTTCTTCAAAAGCAATGTGTTAGATCTGTCACAGAAATTCTTGTATAATTGCTAAGAAACAACAAGTACATAATATCATTAGTCATCAAGGAAAGTGAAATTAAAATCACAATGGAATACAATTATACATACCTTTCAATGGCTATCATAATAGTGACTGATATTATCAAGAGTTAGAGAAACCATGAGACTGCTAGCCTGTCACATGCCACTGACAGGAAGCATAACCAAGTATAAACACTTAGAAATAACTACTGAAGCTAATTGTGTATTTTAATTCACTCAAATTCTGTAGTAGCGATTGCATAGAGACAGTAAGAAATGTTGTCAATGTTCTGGGTAGTAGTATAATTTGTGAGTTTACTTTGGTAGAATTCATAATATATATCTTAATGCATGGATGTATTTTATAACCCAATAGTGTTAACTATAAAAATGCAATCAATATGTTTTAACTATCTGCTAAGTGTAAATGCTTTGCTCTATTGAACATATAATTATATTTTATTTTTTCTGAATTTATTATAGTGAAAGTATTAAATGCAGAGCAACAAATAAATCGTTCCTCTATAAAATGATTCACAAAACTTAGAGGCAAAAGTTATTAGTATTTCTTTGAGTTAGACAGTTTTAAAATGTTGGGAAGCTATTTGACATATTCTACTACCAACTTCTAATTAATTATTAATATTAAATGTCAGTTGACTATAGCCTTTCCATATCTCTTACTTTTTAAGTTTCCAGGCTTCTTTGAATCTGCATAGCATAAAGTTCTAGGAAAAGGCATAAGTCCTTGTACTATAACAGCACCTACCTAGATAGTATTTTAATACTGAATGGAAAAGTCTAGGCAAAATAACATCTCCACTGAACAGTGAAATAAATATTCATTATTTTTAGGACAACAAATGAATTTGTTATGTAAAAATTAATGTGAATACATTTGACAAACAATTCGGAGGTTAGGGCTGCTGAATAAGTCACTATAATAGCTATTAAGAGTTACTGCTACTCTTAAGTACAGTTGCCATAGCAAGGAATTAGAGAGACCATGGAATTGTTACACTGTCATACACCATTGATGAGACGTATAACCAGATAGTTTGACTACTGAAGTTAAATGTAAATTTTGTTTCACTCAAATTCTGCAACAGTGATTGCATAGGAACATGGTAAAGAATGCTGGCAATGTCTTGTAGTAGGAAGTGGGTTTTACAATATCACACCTCTTTTGTAGCCAGGAGAAATATGTAAGAGGCTTCGGAAGGCCACAAAGATGTTTTCATCTTGCCTGACAGAGTTTTATAGGGTTAGCTTTGGTTGAATACAGATAATTATTATTAGTTTTATAATAATTATTAATAATGTAATTCAGAAATGTGATAACATTGTAAAATTGTCTAATTAGTATTTTTTATTTATAGAACAGATTAAAAAGTGGTAGCTGCCAAAAGGAAAACTAGAGGTGCAAAAATAAAGGGGGTAATTTGGTGAGTAGAATTTTCTAGTTAAAAACTTTCAGCATTGAATTTATTTGTGTTTACTATGCACCTTTGGTTTTAGGTAGGTACTAGAATATGACAGTATTATAGGGCCACCCTTATTCATACCTCCTTTCCCACTCCTTTGTTAAAGCACAAGCAGACCCAGTTTGTACACCTGTGTGATCAAATTTCCAGTCTAAATATCTTACATAAAATCTTTTGAAAGCAATAGGATGCACCCACTTATAGTTTCAGGAATGGGAGCCAATTTTTAATTTGTTCCTCCTGTTGGCTGAAAATATAGTATTTCTCTTTCAAAGACTTTATTAGAAATCTGGTTTTCTTGTGGGAACACAGACAAGCAATTTACGATGATGCATTAGTGATGATGGCAGAGTCAAGGGGTGGCTCAGTTATTAAGAGTCATTGCATTTTATTTTTAAAAAGCTTTAAATTTGCAGAAAGTTTTTAGATTTTTAAAGAAGCTAATTCTAAAACAGAGAAAAAGAAATGGTTAATAGTGAAAGCCATGATGACAATGGATGATTATGATTATCAACATATCTACTGATGTATTGGACATCATACAAAGGCTTTCATATGTAATTCCCCTGTAAAGTTTAGTAAAAGTAAATACCATAAGATTTATGTCAGGAAGTCTATTGTGAAATTTTTGCTAGCTTAAAATATACTTGCTTTAAGTCAGTTTTTTAAACCATAAAAATAAAAGAAAAATAGGTCTGCCTCCAGGACAATGGTACAATTATCGAAGACACAAAAAGCTAAACACAGTCAGGGAGGATAATCACCTAGAGATGGAAAATGTTGAGCAGAATATATATAAGGAGAAACAAGTAACTATACATTGAGCGAGTTTACCAGGGGGACTTAACAGCTCTGAAGAAACCTTCCTAATGGTTAGAATGAATTGAACCATGAGGTACAAAGAAATCATTCAAAGTAGAGGAGCAGCCAATGTAGAATCCTGGAGAGCAGAAGTCTGGCAAAGATTAGAGACATATGTGTGCAACTCCATTAGTTTTCAAAGGGAGAGAAATATATTCCACAAACCACTTTGAGATTTTTAAGTACAATTATTCTGCTTTCTTGATACTAAGTTACGTTTTCATTTTTTTAGTGCATTAACAGTCTAGAAAATGAGAAATATCTAATTGCCGATAATGAAAAATCTTCTTCAGGCATGACATCTGATGTAAATGGTTACTGCCTACAGATACATTAGGGATTATTAGTCACTAATAAATTATTTGCATTTAAGGTATACAGTAATATTTAACTCACACTTAAAATCTTTGTCCATTTTTTTGTCAAACAAAGTAGATTGGAAAATAACACAGTTTAGCCTAATAATTAAACAATGTTGTGCAAATGAAACATGCATTACAAAGAAATTCAATTACTAGAGGGAGTTATGCTCATGCTTTCTGGAAAAACATACAAATTACAAAGCTCAAATAGAAACAGACAGGCAGGAGGGTGGGATTGATGGAGGGATGGGAGGGATAGACGATGTAAGGAAGCAGGGATAAGTACTCAATATGCTTATAAAAGTAGAAAAATTTAAAAAAAAGAGTAGATAAACCAGAGGGAACCCTGGGGTCTATAGAAACAGATAGGCAGGAGATTAGGAAGGAGTGGGATGGATTTTAAAAAGCTTCAACATTTGTGGTCAAATGCTTTCAAACCAATGTACAGGATATTTCAACAACAGGAAAAGCTTTTTCATAACCCAATGCAACTTCAAGTTATTTACATACAGGAGAATAAGTTTAGCTTTCTACCTTACACCAAGCAAACCATTAACTCAAAGCAGTTTGTGAATGCAAGAGTTAAAAGTATCAAGAAACATAATCTTCATGATACAGGGCTTGATTATTATTTCGGATATAACTCCAAAAACTCAAGTGACAAAATATTGATAAGGAATATAGCATCAACTATAATAAGAACTATTTTTATAGTAGATTCCCCAGGACTTCCTTATCTTACAGTTGAAAGAGTGTACCTTGTAAACAACATCTTTTCATGTTTCTCTTATCTATTATGACAGCTAGCAATCCACATTTTGCTTCTATGAGTTTAAATTTTTTGATGCCATACATAAATGAACTCGTACTATATTTATTTGTGCATGTTTTGCCATTTGCTTGATATAATGTTTAGATTTATTTATTCATTGGAACCTTTTTTATGGTTTAATAATTGTTCCTCTTATATCCATAACATGTTTTCTTTATATATTCATCATTTTATATTTTGACTACTATAAATAATACTATACTGAATTTGATGGAGCAGTATCTCTTTGAGATGGTGACTTAATTTGCCTTGTGTATATCTTAGTAATAAGACTTCAGGTCCATACATATAGTTCATATATAGTTCTATTTTCATCATGACCATACCATTTGCTATTCCACTAACACTGTATAAGGGAACTAACGTACAATATAGTAACTGTAGTAATACAACTGCATTGTTTTCTGGCATTTTATAAGCCACAAAATTTTAACTGTCTGCACCCCCTCGTGCACACAAATGTACAAATACACAACCATAATTATAGGCAGTGAAGACACACAAGGTAATTAATTTACCTGTGGAAATCACAGCAAAATATACACATATGTCAGATTATCTCATTATACATCTTGAATAAATACATTATTTTTAAATCAAATGTTTTATCAAGAAATTAGATAATTTAATAAATTTGAAAATTGATAAATTGTATATTTCATCAAAATAAAAACTTTGATATTCCAAAAGATACCACCAAGAAAATACAACCGAAACATCCCTGTCCATCATCATCGTATCAAAGGATTTGTAGGCAGAATTAAAGGAACTCTTAAAAGGCTGCAATAAAAAGATAACTAAATTTTTAAATAAACAAAGGATTTAAGTAGATAGTTCTCCAAAGAAGTTATATATATATATATATATATCAGTTAATTAACACATGGAGGATGCTCAACATCGTTAAGTGATTAGGGAATGACATGATAACACTTCACAAGTAGAAAGGCAGCTACAAAGAAGGCAGCCAAGAACATGTGTTGTTAAGGTTGTTGAGAAATTGACTTTCTCACTCATGGCCTTTGGAAAAGAGTTTGGCAGTAACTCAAAATGCTGAATATAGAATGATCTAGCAGTTCCAGTCTTTCACATCTAACCAAGAGAAAAGAAACACATTGTTAGGGTGTGCTCATGTTTTGAGAGCTGATTCATTTGCTAGGGGTGCTGTTTGGGAGACTGAGATGCAAAACCTTTACAGGAAGGACCCAGCTGACACGAGTAGTCATGTGGAATAAGCTTTTGAAAGTTTTATATTTTCTCCATGTAGCCAGTCATGATGAAAACACTCCACCGTGGACATGGATTTTATTACACCTTTCTGGTTGTAATGAACTGAAACCCTCTAAGCAGAGAGCCAGAAGAAAACTTTCTTCCTTTGTTTCTTTTAAGAACTTAGTTACCATTATATAAAAAGTAGCTAAAATGTACACATGTTCACACAATGGCAAAAATGTGAAAATAATTCAAATGCCCAAAATGTGATATGTGAATAAATAAAATACATTTCTATGCATTGGTAAATTATCTAGTAATCAAAAGGAAATGGTGATATATTTTAAAATATACATAAAACTGAAAATTGTTAGATTGTATGGAAGAAGTCACATAATAAACTGTATAATGTTATGTTCAGGTAGCATGCAGAATAAGCAACTGTATAGAGAAAGTGTTTAACTGCGATTAAAAGGAAAGGAAATACAACTGTGTAGTAGATGATAGAGTAACTGTCAAGATTTCTCTTTCGAATGACAAAAATGTTCATAATTCAATTAACATTCAGAAACAATTAATTGCACACAATAGAAAATTAAGTTTCTTGACATATAAAATATAAGCAAAGCTTTGTGTGATTTTAAAAGTGAATAGTTCTTGAGTAGTTAAAGATCCAGTCTAAACTTACTAAAATACATTGACGTATCATTTTTTATTTCATAAATGAGTCTGCATATCTCCTAGAGCCAGAAATTCTGTAAGACTTGTGAACCTGGGTTTTATTAAAGTTTATTGTAGCTTCCCAGTGGTCAATAGGACAATTTGGGGAAACATGAAGTGAAATTTTATGGAGTTTGGTAGTTGTTTCATTACTGAACAAATGTACTAAAATGATGAACATATATTTTTATTAGATCTGAGATGCAGCATTTTGTATTGGTTATTATTCTGACATTTTATCACTTACTTTATCTATGATGGAACAGGGAGCATAATTACTTAAAGAATCTCAGTAGTAAAATACTACATGTAATCTACAAAAGATCTCACTACTCCCATGCACTGATCCTCATCTGGATGTACCCAAGCAAAAGCAACAAAATGAGGTAAAAAGCCTTGAACTATCTATTAGAGTTCATATTTTACAGATGATCCTGCATTCATTCACCCAAATAATCTTAAAAGCAGTTAAAGTTTAGCACAAAGCAGTATTTCAAATAGCTGGTATTTCTGTTTCTCTAGTGTGCTCCCAAATTTCAGTTCAGAAGCCAGCAACTGTAGCCACTGGAAGACTCAGGCATGTAGATCAACTTTGTTAGCCTTGGCTGGATGCAGATACCAAGTACTATATATGCTCATTGGTTGCAGCTAGAAATGGGCTTTGTTTCCAGGCAGAATTCACTTCCTAAGCAAGAAAAAGCTAAGAGCTTCGTGGGATGTTTGTCCTCTAAAAGAACCCCCCAAGGCAACCTTCTCTTCCAGCAAGACTGGAGTAGAAAAGATGGTTGTCTTTCCCTGTTTTGCATGCCAGCTGCTTCACGATATGTAATAAAGGTGGAAGAGCAAAGTGCAACCTGTTTTTGAAACTCACTACATGGAGTTCTGATACACATTCTGAATGAGCCAGTATTTAATGGCTTCTTTATAAATACTGCTCTGTTCATTCATTTGGTGTTTGTTGGAAAGGATGTTGTACACCCCCACCCCTTTAGATTTTCCTTTTCTTTATTTGTTGTTGTGTTGTTAGGACATTTTTTTTTTTGGGTAGTTTTGAATGAAGTTGGAAGCTACAACTTTGGCAAGACAGGTTGCAAAACACTTCTGAGTGACCTCAGCTACTGCACCAAACATGAATCACTGACGTCCGTGCTTTCAACACTTCAACAGAAGTCTTTCAAACACAGTGTTGGACTACTCTCCCATGAAATAGATACTCAATGCTTTTCTTCAGGCTTCTTTCAGCAACCTACTCATGCCACCAATGCAAAGCAAAAAAGCGGAAGCATTTAGCAGATTGAATGCTGATGATTACATCTACTCTTTAAAGAAGATGCACTTTGTGGGGATCCATTGCTTTAGTGTATTTCAGAATATTGCAATTTCTACCTAGAATGTCCTGATAACATTTCTTTCTTTAATCATAGTAACATAATGTAGTTGTCCAAGCCATATGATTGCTTTGGTTGGGGAATGGGATTGCTTTGCCTTGATTCTAGAGTTTTCAGTGACTCGGGCAACATGTTTTTTGCCATTTATTGAGAAAAGTGCCAAATAGTTGTATCAAGCACAAGATATTTAGCATTTGTAAGCCTTGCAAAAATTCCTTTAAAGTGCATTTTATTGTGACCGTTCCCTCTCCCCCACTTTGAAAACAACAAAGCAAGGGATTAAGCAGCTTGCTACTTCTCACAGTTAAAAGATTCTCCAGTCAGAATTCAAAGCCTTGTTGTGTTTTTTTGTTTGTTTTTTGTTTTTACTTCACCCTCTTTATTCAGATAGAAAGGTCAGTACCTTATTCCTTTTCTTTCAAATTTACAAAGCATTGCTAACACTTAATGGGAGTATGTAGATACCTTTAACTAAGTATGCTGTTATTAAAAAGAATGACAAATGTGAAGTGAGAAAACTGCTATTTCACTCTGGGTATTTAAATTATTCAATTCCTGCCATGGATATATTATCTGTTTTTCTGAACCAAAGATTTTTTTTGTTTAAAAACAACAGTTATCCTATCTGTGTTAAATATGGGATCCTATGCTTATTTTTTAATTGGATTCTTTGATATATTTCCTTCTTGTATACTATAAGCAATAACATTTTCCCAACATTCTTATCTCTATCTCCACATTTGCTAATTGACAAGGTAAGAACAATGCTAAGTGACCAATATAGTTTAAAAATCTATATAACAATGAATTTTTCTAATGTTTGCTTGTTGGGTAGAAAGAAGATAATGAAATGTGAGATGTTGTTTTGCTTATTTGCTTTATTCTTTTATTCTCTCTCTCTTTCTCTCCACCCCCCCTCCTTTTATACATGATCTTTCTGTTACCATGGTTAATCTCAAACTCAAATGCTCAAATGATTCTTCTACCGAAAACTCCTGTTTGGGACCATAGCGGTGTCTTTCTTCCAGATACTTAAATAGTAATAAAGTTTTAGTATTTTCTAGCTAAACACACATGTAAATACATACCCAGAAAGTTGATTTATAGAGGACAAATAATGTCATCAGATTTGAGTTTCAGGAAGCAAAATATGGAGATATAAAGCTTATTTAGGAGATGATCCTGTAGTGTGGTAGGGGAAAAAAACCCAATAATATCTGGATCAAAGTAAAGGTTTGGGAAAAGTAGCCCAATTATGTAGTTAACAGCTATTGAACTTGACAACAGACTGGATGATAATGTATGAAAGATGAAATCCTTTCAAAAACACTGCACAAAATGAAGAGCAATACTTTGAGAGAAAAGATAATGTAAATGTGTTCTCTCTCTCTCTCTATTTTCTCTCACTCTATCTCCTTTTCTCCTTCCATCCCCATAGTGCTGAGGAACAAATCCAGGGCCTCACACAGATTAATGATTCCTTTTCCACTAATCCTCAGATAAACTTTCTTATAGATTTATTTGCTTTTCTGTCATTTTATTTTCAAGTCAAACATATGAATTTATTCTTGCATGGTGTAAAATCTAACCTTGAGGAGGAAACTGACATAGAATAAGCTTAATTTTATCTATGCTGAGATGGGACACTAATGGAACTTTTGTAGTATAAGAAGCTGAAGATAATAAGGAAAATGTAGATTTTGATGTACTTTGGTTGTTGAAATTATGCTAATCATAATTTTATTTTATTTTTTTGCCACAGAGATACAATTTGATATGAAGAGAAAATAAGCAAAGGAACAGAATAATTATACTGTGAAAGTGTTGACAGATTATTCTGTGCCACAGGCCAGAGCCACGGCCTTGAAACCAGGGCTCCCCTGGACCAGGTGAGGCAAGAATTCGGGTGAATGGAGAACAGAAACACACAACTCTCTAGGCTGAGTGAATCTGAATCCATTTACTGAAACTTTGCGACAGCTTTTATACAGAATATTCTGAGGTAAAGACACATGTTCTCCAGCGGAAATTACCTTCAGGAAGGACATTTTTTTCAAGAACCTAACCCATTACTTGAGGGTAAAGGCACTTAACAGAACCATTCTCCCAGTATTTCCAAATCTAGCTAATCTATAATGCTCCACCAAATAGCCATGGGGCTGAGCCCACATAGTTTTCATTGTTTTAACATAGACTGCATTTATAAAATACACAGAGGAGGATTGAGCTCCTTTTGATTTCAATAAGGAACATGTTTTTCATTATAATTAACTATAGTGTGCCCATTATAATTAACTATAGTGTGCCCAACATCCCATAAGTCCCAGTGTGAGCTTTTGCTGTTGTCCTGTCTAGGTTGGTCTTCTCAATCAGTCGGGTTGACATCAGCACCAGGCATGGCAGCAGGTCCTAGCTTGGGAAGTTGCATGCAGCCCATACAGACAATACAGGCCTGGCTGTCCATTCCTCCTACATATCCATCCTTTTTGACAGCCAGCAAGAGCCAGAGTTCTTTGCTCTGACCTTGTTAACCCTGCCTCAGAGGGGGTCCAGCATATTGGACTGGTGCCCGTCTTAGGTAAGACACCACCCTCGTGTGGAGCCTTACCCATCATTGACTACTGGCTCTCGAAGGACCTCTCCTCTGGAAGACATGTCAGGATATGCAGGTAGTAGATTAGACCAAGTACTCATGAATCTCTGCAATCCAAGCTTGAACCATGTCTCTAGAGGGGCCATGGCTTGGATGTTCAAGGGCCATAAGTGCCTGTAGTGTGGTCTTGTTGATGGAGCACTGCTGAGAGATGTGCTGAAGGAAACACGAGTAATATAATTATTAAAAGAACAATTCCTCCTATGATAGCATAGCATAAATTACAATCCAAGAGGGATCAAACATCCTTTTAAACTTCTAGTGAACAGATGGCATAGTCTCATACTTATAGAATTTCTGAGTTAGTTTATAGGTGGGAATTTTACCCACCTATGTTTTAAGTCTCTTGAAGTTGCTCTCTGATTTCCTTAAAATTAGTGTATACATTCTGGCTAACAAGTCTACTTACTGTGTGTGACTAGACATGAAATCTCTAGTTGCAATTTGATTTAAAGTTAAAAGCAGGCTTTTTCTCTAGATCAGAGAGCAGGAAGCTAGACCCAAAAAACCTAAGAACAGGTAGGAGGCACACTCAATTCCCAGAAGAATTCCTCTTGCCAGAGGCAAAACTTAAATTATCTAGGGAGGAATTCCTAGCACCTGCCCATGGGTATTACTGTGACATTCCCCAGAGAATAGGCTTTAGGCCCCTACTGGGCAGAAACACCAAGGCTTGACAAGTCCCGTACTTTACTTATTTTTCTTATTTATTTCAAATAATGCCATATTCTTTTTCCAAAAGATGTTTCTTTGAATCCATCTTATCCAAACTGAGACTTACTCTACCAGATTGGTTGGATAAGGACGCGGCAATTCTGTTTAGTTGAGCATATGTTTTTGGTACCAAATCAACCATCACTTTCATTTTCCTACATTTCCACCGTTATGTGTTATTGTCTAGCTTTTCAATAATTCCAATTGCATTCTTTCTCAAAATTGAGCTCTTCATCATGAATGAACTGTATGGATCAAGAATCTGTCACATGTCACACTTGATCTTTATTTAGGTTATGGAAAACTGTTGCTAAATTGTGTAACAGAGTACCCGCATGGCCTTCCAAAATATTGTTATCTTCTTCAATTACACACTTTAAAGAGAGACATGTAGCTATCATGTCACTGTTCAGCATTGCATTTCTCCATTATAACTGTTCTAGTTTCATTACAACTTGTTGCACCAAAATACCTGGCCCAAGCAACTTAGGGGAATGGGGAGTTCTAATTGTCTCACAATTTCAGTTTGCAGATCATCATTTCAGGGGAGTTATACTGACAGTAACATGAAACAGCTGCTCATATTACATCCACAGCAGGAGAAAAACGAATCGATATAAACATGCTTGCTTATTCAGCTCACTCTCTCCATCTTTATATGGAATCAGACCACCTGCCTAGGGAATGTTCCTTGTTATTACAAGGTGGGCCTTCCCAATCAATGAACTTAAAAGATAGTCTTTTACTGGCAATTTTTGAAGCCTTTATTCCAGGAGATTCTAGATTATGTCAAGCTGACATTTGAGACTAATCATCACAACTCCACTCCATGTCAACTTGCCACCCAAATATATCACTTTTAAATTACAACCTCTGCTCATTGATATCCTTATAAAGTAAAATGTATTCATCTCAATGTTAAAGGTCCCTATAATCTGATTTTTGATTTTCCATTATCATTAACAGTTTCATTACTTTAAAAGTGCAAAGACTTTTAACTGTAAATGCCTATAAAATCAAGAATAGGTATATACTTCTAACATGCAATAGCACAGAGTAAACATTTCTATTTAGAAATAGAGACATCAGAAAATAGCAATAAATGATCAAATCAAAACAAATCCAAAATCTGGATGACCAAATAGCAAATCTTTCAGTTGAATGTATATCACTTGTCACTTGTATTCAAGTGGTATCCAAAAGTTTACACTCTTCTACTCCTCCAACTCCACTGCCTGTAGTACATGCAGCTTCTTTCTTGCCTGGCTTCAACCTGTGCTTATATCTTCCTGGGTGAAAATTCCATGGTCCCAGCATCTCCAATATCCTGGGGTCTCTACTGCAACTTTGGGCTTCACTTCACATCTAATAGCCTCTTGGTCTCTGTGCAGAAATTGCAAACTTGCCTCACATTACTAGACTTCAGCTGATCACCATAACTTTCTTAATCTGAGCATCTTTGTTGTCAAAACCAGTACCATGTGGACAACCAATTGGATTTATTGCCTAGCCCTTTTTAACCATAGCAACATCAGTTTTTGTGTGCTGACCCTCGAGAAATACTTTCCCATGCCTCTACTTTCAAAAAATAGAGAGTGCCTTCAAACTAGGCTTTCTTCCTCTGAATGAATTGGGATCTTCATAAAATGAAACTTCCAAAAGGTGAGGGTCTTGCTGTCAGAACACCCCTGCTGAGAAGCACAGAAATTTTGTTGTCAGTGGTGCTGATTTCTTTAGCAATCACAGATGTCCTGTCAGCATGATCTTAGATACCCTCTTGCCTTGAAATTTCTTCTATCAACCAACCACTTTATTATTTTCAAATTCAACTTATTCAGAATCTCAGAATGCATGCAGAATGAAGCTGTACTGTTAGAAAAGAATATTACATAATATTCCTCATATGAAACCTCATGAACTAGTTCTCCATTGCCTATATTTTTCTCACCATCGTTGTCTTCCAAACTCTGGCTAAATGATGAGTTAAGTTCTCCTGACTGGATTCAATAGCTTTTTTTAGCCCAAAGTTCCAGATTCTTGTACATTGCTCCAACAAAGAAAATCAAAAGGCCTAAAAGCCACATGGCCCAGTATATCACAGTAATAACTCTTCTTTCTTAGTACATATTTATTTACACATTTCACTACACATTGTTGCAACAAAATGCCTGATCCAAACAAGTGAAAGGGGAAAAGGGTTTTACTAACTCACAATTCCAGGCTACAGGTCATTATTAAAGGAGCATGATGTCACAATCCATCCACAGCAAAGGCAGAGAACAGTGAATTGATATATGGATGTTGATAGATCACTCTCTCCATCTTTATGCATTTGTGAACCATCTGCCTAGAGAATGGCTCCACCAGCTATTAAGGTAAGTTTTCCCACATCAAGATCCTGCTTTTAAATCACAATAGGACTTTGCATGACCTGCGCTATGTCCAACACATTATTGACCCCACAAAGTCTAGCATGGACTAAAGGCACTAGGATCCTTGGAGGCTAGGGACTGACAGTCACAGTAGTGTTCCTAAGCTTAAGAGGAACACAGGAAAGGGTTCTGGGAAATACCCCTGGGTCCTTTGCACCTCATCGGAGAGGAGGACCCAGAGGAGAGTTTGGCATGCACATTAAAGGATGCTCCGGGGATTGGGGGGGCCCACTGGGAGGGAGGCACTGGGGGATGGGGAGGGAGGGAGGAGGGGAGGGGGGAGCAGGGGCTTTCGGAGGAGTGGAGGGAGGGAGGGGATCAGTGTACCTGTTAAGTTTGTATAAGTAGAAATAATAATAATAATAAAGATCCTGCTTTTAGAGAATTATTCTAGGATTCATGTGCCACAATTGTGATTTTGTACACTATAATGCCATTTATGGAAAGTCCATTTATAAAGAGAAATTTATGATAAAAGCTTTACTGTAAAACATTCAGGTCATGATGTCTTGATTATGCAAGTGATGGACCAAACACAAAAGGTTCCCAGTTTTTCATCTTCCAAGACTGAGTAGATGGATAGGAAGCATG
Organism: Typhlomys cinereus; assembly: GCA_023101885.1. Lineage (NCBI taxonomy): Eukaryota > Metazoa > Chordata > Mammalia > Rodentia > Platacanthomyidae > Typhlomys > Typhlomys cinereus. The sequence continues at coordinate 6,394,838 of JALPQD010000059.1, read as the reverse complement.
TAGTCTTTAGAAAAGTGAAAGAAAATTAAGAAGTTAAGGAATGGGAAGAATATCAAGAAGATCACCATTGCTGAATGTGGACAACTCTAATACACTGCTTTACGTGAAATGTGACTTGTTCATAATATCCCATAATCTTTGTGGTCTTACATGGTTTTTAGGATCCATAGTTTTTTTATGCCCCCCAAGTCTACCTGGTTTTCAGAGTTGAGCTTATGATTATCAATAAAAAGTAAGAAAAGAAAACCTAACACTAACTTTGCATTTTGAAAAGTGGCTTATTGAAAAGAAATAAATAGCTTTAATACTTTTAAAAACTTGTCCAGAAATACAAAGCTACTAAGTGGCTGAGTTAGGATTCATTAAGACTTTCAACTCTAAACTTTCAATGTTCATCTTTTAATAGCATGAAAAGTAAAAGAATAATTAAGTGTGAAATTTGGAAATACCCTTGTGTTTTTATCTTTAAGAAATATTTCATTTTAAATTTATTTTAATTCTTTGCAAATGGGAAAAGTTGTAATTGTTTTTAACTCAGTAAACTGAAAGAAAAAATATAGATTAGGCATTTTGTGATGTTCTGCTGGTTCCATGACCTTCATTTCTTGATATTTCCATAGGAGCAGTTTAAAATGGTACAGCATACTTACATTTGTATTTTCATTTGTTGTATTAACATTAGTAAGCTTTGGCCCTGGGTGGCAAATCTCATTGAATCACATATGCAGGGTGTCATGGAACACAGACCTGACTCTACATTCGCCAAATACTACTCCAACACACCACTCACATAGCCATAGTGCTATGCTACACTTCCATCCACCATGGAAGGAAGTTACATATGGCATGGTAAAGCATGCCTGGTTTGGTTCTTGTATAACAGAGTCTGAAAATACAGTTAAAATATTCTGTCTGCTTGTAGGCAATAGCTAGAAAAAGGAATTTTCATTACTTTTCAAACATAGTTTTCTTAAACTTATTCTTATTTTTCTTTTATTGTCTTTTGGGCTTTTGTTTTTTGAGTTGAAGTCTCTTCTAGGTTGGCCTGGATCCTAAAACTTTTCTGATTCTCTCCCCTAGTACTGTGATTATGGCATTTGCTACCATGCCCAGGTGTTACTCCTAAACATGGTAAAATGTACACACAGCAGAAAAGGCTTTTTAGTCTATGGTCCTCCTTTAGCCATCTAATGAAACCTACAGATACTATCTCAGAAGAGTGATTTTCATGTGTAATAGAAAAAGATGCATTCATCTAAAAAGGAAAAGCAATGTTTGTGTTCCTTTATTAATGCATTCAATGAATAGGCAATATATTTAAAGTATCATAAATATATTTATGTATATTTAAACCTTAACTTTCTTGCTAAATAAATTATATGGTATGTTGATTTTCATATCTAGCATTAGCTCAGTAAATACCTGTGACATTTACTTACTCTGTTGAATGCTATCAGTGGTTCGCTGCTTTTCTTGCTGTATAGAGAGTTGTATTCACATCTGTCATTTTTTTATTATTTAGAATACTAAAAATCCAACTAATAATTTATATCTCTAAAGATGGCAAAATATTATGACAATTGCTTTCTTGAGTTTAGAGTTTTCAAAGTATAGAGACCTTCCTTATACTTAGGATTCTGGAATTAAATGCTTCCATTTTGTGAATATCTTTTAGGTCTGGAATATATGGAAAAGTAAATATCTGCTGTGTGAAATGAGAAACTATGGAGATGTTTTTGTATACTCTGCACCATCATTTATCAAATATACCAATATACCAAAGAATCATTAAGTCAATGATGATTATCATTGTTAATTAAAGAAAAAATGCAGCTCTAACATTGACAACAGAATAGAAGAAAATCACCTGAAAAATCTAATTTGAATGTCTTTGGGAATTCACTGTATTATTAGGAGTTCTACTGTATTAAAGATTGTTACGCTTGTAGAAATCCTGAGAGCCTAGAATCTGTTTTCAATTACCAAATCAAAATGCAATTAACTAGTCATTGGGAACAAACAATGATGTCTTTAAATGCCCTTTTGGAAATGCAGAGTTGGCAATGGGGATCTGGTTCCCAAGGTTCGGATGTTTTCACTTAGAAGCCTCTCTATGGAAAGCATTGAAGAGCAGGCAGTCACAAGCACAACCTTTCGTCTGCAGAGGAAAAAGGAAGAGAGGGAGATATGGCATTGATCTGGACATTGAGACGTTTCTTTTTCTCAGAACACTTCAAAGGAAACTTTCCCTCCACTCCACAGCCTTGTGTTCTGACCTCGCATGTAATGTTGAAAACCATTTCAAATTAAAGGTTGAATTTTGTAAGCATAGGATCTTTTTTCACTGTAAGATTATTATGAGTGTCTGATATGTCTGAGATGTGTAATTTGAGTTTTTTCCTTAAAAAAACTTTTACAAAAGAAAATTTATTTCACTTCTTTTTCAATAAAAAAGGGATGAAAGCTATAAATGCGA